>JAQFZY010000170.1:0-43094 GCA_034696285.1 Hypogastrura burkilli
TGACATGGCATTTATTTACTAACGAAAATATTTGTACTAATTAGTTCCAAACGTAGAGCCAAGCCCGCTAAGCGGCGAAGCCGCGTGCGCAAGTATAAGACACGAGCCGAAGGCGAGGTCGTTACTTGTAACTATATATACATGTAGCAAGCAGTATTATTCTGACTTGCCAAAGCAGAAGTGTTCCTGTTCCTTTATTGTAGGTTATTTGGGAATAAATCTTTAAGAATCCCATTCGTACCTTCGAGTTAAATATAAATATAATTCCGTACTACGACATACTATCTGCCATCCCCTTATTATCAACTTGTTCCTATACATTCTACTCCTTAACTTAAGAGAAGATGCCTTAACACCTTCCCAGCACAGAAAAGTGAATCACTTTTAACCCTTCCGAATTGAAAGCGGAGTCGGGATGAGATTCTATTTACAAGACACTCCTTCCGAGCCCAAAGAAACTCATTCAGTTTGAAACAGTGGAATTCACAGTAGCTGACTCCCTCATTCTTAAAAAGAGACAATGGTTCTGTCTGATACAGGAGCATACTAGGGTAGGTTGGCGGCATTTATTTGTATATAACCCTGTGAATGTGACGCCGTGAAAGTCAGCTAAAGACAAAACGGAGCAGATGTGAATTACTTTGATCATGGCTTTCTAACAGCTCTCTCAAAATGACACATCCAATCCACTAAGCACAGTTTGAAGTCAATTCTTAAGTCCGGGCCGAGAGTCTAACGGTTAATTTACCCTGACGCTCAGGTTTTAAGGTAGAAGTAAATACATATCATAGTATCAGGGAGTGAGAATAATTCTATCTCCCTCTCTCTATGATAATATCCTACTACAGATTTTCATATTGGTATAACACAAAAATGCTCTAATTTCATGATCTTGCTAATGGTGCAATTAATTTATTTTAAACAGCTTTCCTTCCAGATATTACATATACAAGTGTCCTGCTGATCCCTGCCAAGCACTCCCGTGCACGGCATCTTATCTGTTAAAACATATAGTGAAAAATGACTAATAACTGTTTCCTGCTGATGATGTTTTCCCAGTCGGACAATTTGGAACGGCACATAGATACATAGAATCGACATCTTTATGTAGTATATACATGTATATTTGGCAAGGTGGTACCCTTGGATTGAGGTTGGGTACTGGTGTCATTTGAGTCTACCTGTTTCCCATATTTATCCCTTATGAAGCCTCAATACCTCCCACAGTAAATACGAAATAGGCATATTTATGTTCCTACAGATTATCTTCATTAGAACTGTCCCATAGAGACACACACTCTTTTTTGAACTAAAATGCCACACTCAAAGTGTGAAACCGGCATGTTGGTTTTGACTTTCTGGGGGACGACATCGCCTTTTGTATTCTGCTGTACCTGCTTCATGCGTCAGTTCCTTCCAGTAATTGAAGACGGGCCTAAACAAATTGTCAAAGGAACTCTCCGCCCGCCGCCGCCCGTCAGGAGGTGTCCTTTGTCGAAACTCTGTTCCACATAGAATGTTGCGAAATCCCTTGAACTTGAGGGCGAAAATCTGGGGATCCTCCCGTGTACACGCATTTGCGAAAACAAAAGTTGTGCAATATGTGAGTTGCTGGAAGACTGGAACTGAGTTTGCCAGCCAAATATTTGGATCCCTATCTCCGTCCCTATCGTCATCCGCCTTTGTAATAGAATGTAAGTACTACTGGGAATCTCGGCAAATCTGCCTGTGGAATAAGTTGCGGAATTCTTATTCCCATGTCCTCGAGACGGACGGAGGTGCTATTGACCGTCCGTAATCTTCTTTCCTCTTCCTCCATCCAAGTAAGTGGCTGGCCGAGGATTCATTATGTATTGTGTCTACGTGGAGCTTCTGGGACAGACCTAATCAGTACTTCAGTTACAATGGACTCTTTCCTTTGTCCTCCATTTTCGCATACTACACATGCTTCTACATATCCAGCCAGCCCCGTCTCCTGCTCCTTCTCCCCATTCATAAGTCACCTTGATCTTGTCAATGTCAACAAAAAAACTGGTCCCTGCATCCAAACCTGTAATGCTCCTCAATAGTTTATAATTAGCAAGAAAGTAATTAGTGTACGCAAAAGCGGCTTGTACAGTATTTTTCTCTGCCGAAAGCATAATAATAATTTATCCAAAAACGCAAACTGTATTTCTTCTCCCAAGGAATATAAATCAAACAAATGGAATTCCTTCGAATATCGGTATTTATATTTACCACCGATTTACTGTCAAACAAGGTGTCATAAATATGGAATGGTCACATGTCATACCCAATCCAGCTCAGGTCATACTTTTGAAAAGGTGAAAATGAGCTGTCAATGTCAATGTCAACAGAAAGTGACACGGGTGACGATTGGAAGGCGCTAGTGTCTCAAGGTGACACAGACTGCAATTATGATGAGTTTATACCGTGTAGTGCATCCTGCATCAAGTTGCATATTGTGCCGCAAAATGGCATGTACTTAATCAAACACCAAAATGAGCTGATTCTTTTATTATCAAGGGACTCATTTGAATTGAATAGTGCACTGCATTTAGCAGGACCTGGCAGCTGGGATCCTTTATGGCCCGGACTGCAGATTCAATTACTAATTGCAGGCCTGATATTAGCATTAGTTATGATTATGAGGAATTAGCTGGGCAACCACTTGGAACCATTAGATACGGGCATATGTAAGTAGAGTGTGCATAGCCTAAATGTCAAGAGAAATATTGAACTTTTTATTGCTTTGGCCGTCCCACGTCCCACGGCGCCATTGGGTCATCACACCCATTCTCTGTGTGCCTAAATTGTGTGAACTTATGTAATAGTTTATATTATAGTGTAGGAAGTGGTGCATGACCTCCTATTAGATACTGATAGCTTTGTACCTACTTATTGGAGTTTGGAAAGCATGTCGTTATTGAATTAGGTATAGCCCATGTGCATTCACAGAAGTACACTAACAAGCTAAAATTACATTTCTTGTAATTAAATTGCAATACTGTGCCAAACATTAGTGGAAATGGGTGGATCTCGCAATTAGCGGATATACTTTCAATAGACTTTGTCTGAAGTCTGACTGGGTTGAATTGGAAACAGGAGCAGAATTCCGTGGGAATAAGTAGTCGTGGAAGAGTGGAAGTAACAAAAGAGTGATTAGTGCAGCCATTATCGATATTTTTATGCAGGACTGTTACTTTTGAAGGGCGGCTAGTAGCTTTCTTAGCATCCTTTCTGATAAGGCTCATCACTTGCAATTCAGATACTTACAATATAGCTTGAGAGTAGGTATTGCATTTAGAAAGTTGTACATGCTTAATATAGCTACTTCTGTTCATGCACTACGAAAAAATTAGTAACTTATGTTGTATACAAAAATATGTGAGATCAGAGTGAGAATTACCATGCTTATTGCAAATATTTGGCGAAATTTAGCGCGTCCTATTCTCAAATAAATTGAACACTGGCAAAGAGCATAAAGTTTCGGTCTAAAGCCACATTATAGCAAGAAGTAAAAAAATGAATTTCAACATGAAATATTGTAATGATTGAATGTTACTTCCCAAACTAGCAAGAAGTCCGTTCTACGGACGAGGAAATTTCCGCTGCCATATCCCTACTTTCTATCCATCAAATAGACGATGTTTTTATATCTTGCATTCCGTAGTAATTTGCTATATGTTGTAATATAGGAAATATTACTATGTTAGACCTTGGTTAATGCAATACGAATACTATGCATGTTATTTAGCACAAGTACTAGTTGTAGTGAATTCTTCGTAGCTAAGTATTCTTCACTGCACGGGATTCCTCCAGATCAGCAAGATGATGATGATGAACTACATTATGTTCCACTGCACATACTGTGCCGTACCGTACTGTGCAGTGCCTGTAATGCTAGTGGCCTTAAGCTACTAGTATGAATACTCCGATTTAATCATTGAATAAATCAGTCATGAAACTCACTCTATTGGAACAACTGGACGTTGGCTCAATAGTTTTAATACTATATTTAATTCCAAACGTCACTTCGTTGATTCATTATTTGCATGAATTTTACATACCTATTCGATTTTTTTTTAAATTCGGCTTCTTTGTCAAAGCATTTCAGTATTGCATATTGTCCTTTCTACCTGAATTCCTTATCCGCAACATCTCCAGCGCTTTTCCTTTCTTCCCTCTTCTACCTTAATTTCCTGTCTTCAACATCACCTACGCTCGTCCTTTCTACCCGTTTCTACCATCATTTCTTTCATTTACACTTAGCGGCTTCGTTGCAGCGTTAGCGGTCACTTTGCGCATGTAACACAGCTTTAACATTCATATAATGAACGCACAGAGCATTTTGATGTGTTACTCTGCAAAAGTTTAATTCTCTTGATTCTTCTTCCTTACGGCTTACCATTGACACTGTGCGGCTTCATTTTAATGGTAGCGGAGTCAACTGTAGCTTAAAACCTTATCAGTTAGCTGGTGAAGATTGTAAGCTATCATCAGCTCTGGTAGCATTAGTATAATAGCATAAATAATATAGTTGTCACGTTTCAAATGGACGGACAGACAGAATGACAGCAACTGCAAAATATATACATATATGTATTATACTTACATGAACAAAAAGCATACTGTTCCATTTCCGATACACTGCAATATATATGTGAGGTAAAGTATGATCTCTAGTGCAAAATCCATCAAATCCTTATAGAGGCATTAATATTCAAGAAATTATATTTCCAATTTGTTTCTGGCTAATTGTCGCTCAACGCCAATAAAGCTCCGGCTTCAAGTCCAGCCATCCTCATAAGTCTCTGCCCCTGTAATTACGGGTAGTAACAACTAATTGAAAATGGAACATAATTTATTAGGCAGTGTAATAATAGTAGGCCAGCCTCCCTCGTGTCTCATCTTTGAAGGGATCCTCCTGCCCAACGGCCTTTGACCTTCACATACTTTCACCTTCCCACATACGCAGGCCCTTAAGGCAGGCCATTATTAGTTGCTACTTCAGATCAAAGGAGCTTCACTCATGACACGAGTATTAATACTAGTACTTTCAACTTGGAATATGCTCTAGACAAACCAAAATCGGTAATAACTCGTCATTGATCATATAATACCAATATACTAGTGAATAAATGGGATTCTTGCTCTCAAAAAATACCTGGTACCTATTCGGCATGTACCTGAGTAATACCTACGCTTTATGGTTTTTCCTTTCAGCACCGCACTTGAGGTGAGTTTATGATAATTGTCCCAGGCTGGGTCGGTCACACCTACAACATGGAACGGCGCCGGTGATCCGGGCTACAATATTGTTTATTTCCGTGAAAAATCCTAAAGTGATTAGAACCGAATTCCGCTGGCCGCTCCAACCTGTGTCTACCTCACTAACACACTTTTTCTACACAAAGATCCTCCTGACCGAGTTCCTCGTAATTGTTGGCAAATACCGCAGGGACCTATCGCAAGTGCCTACATTTTATTGCCTAGGTACTAATAAAAAGCATCTGGACTGTAAATATCCTTATAATATGTAGGATAGTGTATTGAATTCTCCTTCATATGGCTGGTTCTGGCTCTAGCAGGAGCAGGTCAACTGTGAGCCGGTACAAAATGCTTAAAAATTATAAATTTAATGATGTACTCCGAATAAGTAAAGACAAAGGCTCAAATTAAACAGATTCAACACTAATTTCTTAATTTAAGACAAAGCGTTCATTTCCAGAGCTTGTTTTATATCTTTTAGCCTAGTTTCCATTGGATTATTGAACTGCATACTTTGCTGATCAGTCAGTATGCATACTGTACAATTCCCAAAAAAAATCCGCAACATATCTTACAATTTTTGATACGGCTGTGGCGGGCCTGGGCCCGAATCGTGTGACAGAACACAATGTATTTTGGATTCAATATTCAATACATTACGATTACGTTGAGTCCGTATCCGTGGCTTGAGCTCTATGTGGTTTTTCGGTTTCGGAACCCATCCCGGCCTGATAAGCCTTCTTTCTTTGTTGTTTCGATCGTGTTTGCATAATATTCTGAATTTAATCCAAGAAGTAGCTGTCTCCCACGCCAGGCCAGATAGCCCTAATGCATTGCCGGCTCAAGTCAGGGAACCCTCCGACCGCAAATTAGGAATCACAAATGGCAAGGGAACACTACTTATCCGACTCTCTCCTGTCTCCCGAGTGTCTCCTGGCTCAGGATACTGGGAGCCGCATTTCTAATTCGGATCCTTAGGCTAATAATCCCGTAATTATACTGTCTTCATATCAAACCGTAGATTGGAATTAGTTACAATTAGGGAGTAAGTGGTACAGCCTACATAGGATCCATAGTTACGTAGTAGGTAATTAGCATACTTTGTTCAGGTGGAGCAGCCCGCCAAGCAAAGTCATTCACTTCTTGAGCCTGTGAATGATGCGGTTGACCATTTCCAGGCCCGCCGACACCATAATAATATGAATGGTGTAGGAAGAACTGAATTAGGTGCCCTTATTTATTCCCCCCTTAATTATTGACTATAGGGGACCAGGCGCTATGTTTACACAAGATTAAACGTATATTTTGAGAGGCCTTTGTGTTGGAGAGCGGGTCAGGAGCAGGACTCAGACTTTAGTCTTCGGCAGACCTCAGGACTCTCCAAACACTTACACGGCCAAAGACGCGGACTTTCACTTTCACTTCCATACTCCGGAAGTAATACGAATGCGGGATTTGCGAGAGAATTTATGAGTTCTAGTCCATTCTCTAATATTTAATTTCACGCAGAAAATGAGCCGACGGTAGGGCGTGGCGTGAGATAAGTTATGGAAACAATTTTGACAATAAGGTGGCTGTCTAGCCGCCCGTTGCCATGGGAATTTTAATTATATGGACCCTCCGTATATATTTATAAAGGTAGTTTGGGGGCTAAACTGAATATACGATTCGTAATCATTAATACGTGCAGTATTGCGTCCTGTTGATATTACAGGGATGAAATGATAATACTAAATACAGTAGTACGTGTCCCCTCCCTTACATATATTTAGTCTAATGTGTTTGGGACAATTAACGCCGTTTGTTTTCTTAAAACTGAAAGGCCATGCCGCACCCAGTTGGACTCCAGCACTAAAGCCAGGCCGTCGTGTGAGTGTGAGTCAAAGGTTCCAATATAACAATTGACCTCCAAGGACCTTTCAGAAGCTACTTCCGCTCATAACAAGTACCTAAATGTAATGTAACCCTAACCTAGAATTGTCCGTCCTCCACATCCACATACTAGACGGCTCAAACGTTAAGAATGAATGGACCGGGCTTCCATTCAGTTCCTAGTACTGATAGATGAAACTACACTTTGACTCTGGACTTTGGATTCTGATCGGAAATACGAGAAATAAGTACCTACCCGAAAGGTTTTCACTTTCAGGACCGGATTCCTTGACATTGGCCGATTTTGTCAAAATATATAATTTAACCGCAACAGTATTTAAAATATCTTACGTACTTACTAGATCTTTCAAAGTGTAAATTGGAGGTTCCGGACAGAACCGGACCTTAATGAAAATGAATTTAATAAGTACTGCTGGACACATATATTTACCTTACATTTCTTACGTGTCCATATTACTTGCCAGTTTCTCTGTGCCTCATGATCTCGAATTTTGCTTTGTAGGTTAGTTTAAATACTTTTGAGGTTAAATATTATCTAATTACTTCCTGCCCTGGTTCTTCCCTTAATTTCATATTTCAGCTAGCTCTACTATACGATTCAAACTCCTTCCTGGAATGACTTCCAGACCATTTGACTCCTAAGCCCCGCTGGATGTCAACTTGTCAACATTGAGCTTCCCATGAACCCCAGCCGACATACATAGCTCGTAAATTGAGTTCCGACGATAGAGAATTGAGCCAAGTGTAGGTTGGCCTGAATGAGCTCGGCAGGGAAGTTGCCTCCATGGTGATTTGTATTTGACTTTGTTGAGCTCAGTAGTGGCCTAGGCCCTGTGATCATGGATCCTGGGAACCAGTCCAAATCAAATCAATAGAGGTGGACTACGTTTGGAATTGGAGTGATTGGGATCTGGATCCAGCCCGGGAGCTCTCCTATCAGTCCATTCATTCCAATAATGAATGGGGAAGGAAATGAATGAAGTGACCGGGGGAAGTCTTCGGCGGGTCCATTGTTGACCATTCATAACATTGGAGGAGCTGGCTGATAAACGGGCTTGAACTCAAGGAGTCGGTTTGGATGCCCATGCTACATACAAATGAGTACATACATAGTATAAGAAAGTTCAATCCTTGAGACCCGGTTTCAGGACTATACCGGCCTATAAATCCCTCCAGTCCAGAATTACGTGACTGAATTAGTTGGGGAATCCAATCAGGTGGGCCAGGAAGGGTCCACGGAAGCCAGATGTTGATGTTTGGGCCTGTACTTAGTTATCCTTCACGGACTCTGATCTCCTGATCTTACATCATACTACTGGAAACTGGAATAGTACGGCAAAGGCCAGGAGTCGTGACATGCTCATCTACTACAAGGCTTACAATCTCTTCTGCCTTAATTACTCTACGGGATTGTGCTCTAATTCTTTGCTGAATAATTTAAAATTCCTTGGGTACTTTATCCTAGCCGTTCTGGTTTTACAATAAACTATCAATTTACTGTAAATCACAGGCTGGATTGAGGTACTTTAATGAATAAGCTCATAGAAGGCTAAATTGTACGTGCAATGTACACTGCGGTAGTGATTGTAACGTGCAATTCAGAAGGAGTCAGAGTAACTCGCTAATATCAGTATGCATAATTGATTTAAATTAAGTCCATATTGTCATTTCCCATTTAACCTAATATAGAGATGAAGTCATACGCCTGCGACTGTTCGTGTCGCCAGGTTCCTTGGAATGTCAACAAGATTAACATTACTCTGTTTCATTCATATTACAGTCAACAATTTGTTACTTATTATGCTAAATAAAGCCAGGAATTTAATTCATTGCAAATTCTAAAGCGATTATAAGATACTCTGGCTTGAATAGTGTCGTAAGTAGACAGTCGAACACTTTCCAGGGCAAGGCGTCGAAATTCAAAATTCTAGGAGTAATTCGGCTGAAGATTTGCTTACGTTAAGCTCTAGAGTATTAGGTAAGCTACTACTGTGGCTAAATTATATTAAATTAGGCCAGGCGTTAGGTTTAGAGTACAAAAAACACGGAATATTAGTTTTTGAGCAAAAATATTTCTGGCACAAAGAGGCAAGGCGTCCATTCAGGTCAAAATGAAAACTTGGGTTAGCTTATACCGTTATACCTTTTAATAGATTGGACATTGAACTGAGAACCGAACTTATGGACACTAAAAAAATTCCGTCCTATCCATTTAGCGAGTGTGAGAATAGGATCCTGCTCAACTAGGCGCCGGTCTCTGCTCATTCATTCATATAAGTCCTTCCAGGAAGGGAAATGACCCTCGTCCTCCACCATGCATGGTTCATATGGCTCTAGTAGTAAAGGAGGGACCTCCATTCACAAGGAATTCGAATGTCAACAATCCACATGTGTGGGTGGTAAGGGACAATAATAATAAGGGTCGGAGGGCCTGGGCCGAGGACAGCCTTTTATTTTATGGGTCAACAAAACTGAGTAGAGCAAGGAAGGAGTACTTAATGCCTTCCCATTGTTAAGTCAGCGCCTAGCCAGGGATATAAGCCCTCCCTTTCGACTACGGCTGGAACTCAAGGGGAAAATAAATTGCAGGCCTATCCACATGTTTATGGGCTCTGCTTTCGGCAAAATTTTATGGCTGGACCGGCCAGTAGTACTCAGGACGTGTCAGGTAATACGTCTTCTACTAAGGACCAGGCAACTCACATTCTTTGAGTCCGGTAATAACCATAGATCGGTTATTTATTTACGTAAAATGGCCCAAATATTTAAATAAGATTTACTCTGAAACTACGGAAATATTTATTTTGTAACAAAATATTTACTAAATATTCCATTTTTTGCATCCCCAAATAACACCGGATCTTTCACTTAGCGCTCAAAATCAGAAATCATCAGCATTTCTAACTGTTCTGCTGTTGTTTTGTCATTGTCTGTCGGTGTAACTAACTCGACTCTGGCTGACACTGCGCTCAACATCTACCGTTTTTATTGGCGCTTACTTTAATGCAGCGAGTTTGGGCATTGAGTGCATTCAAGGAGCACCCAGGGTCATCGTATCCATGTAAAATTAGATTGATTTCATTTACAACATTGGCATAGATATATGTACATCCCGCTCAAGAACTGGCTTAAACTTTTTCGCTATTTACGCAACGATAGAAACAATTACAGTACCGTAGAGATGAAAATTAAAACGAATATTACCTAATACAAGTGCTCTGACGAGCTCGTGCGTGTAGCCCTACGTGCCACACGGAATGACGAATGACTACAGCGAAACTAATCACTACCGTGAGACGAATCACTACACCATAAAGCGAATCACTACCGTAAAACAAATCATTACCTTGAAACGAAGCACTACCGTGAAATGATTCACTACAGTGAAATGAATCATAACATTGAAATAAACCACATTGTTTGCTAATGTATTTAAATTTCCCGCCAATTTAGCGATTTAAAGAAAAGTTTTGATAAAGATTGTTTATATGTATTTTAGTGTATCTGAATCCGTTGCTAACTCAAATTGACCTCGCACGATACTTGCGGGTCCCCCCGGGATCGTGGGGTCACCGAAAGGCCGGAAAACAGGTTTATCAACTGTAATAATGATTCCCGGGCCCGTACGGTCATTTTCACATGTCACTTGACCTGGTGTGGTCGGGTTGACTGTGGAAGACCTCTTTGAGGTCGCCACGTGATCCCAATAAGTCAAAATCGAAAATTCATTCCTAGCATATGACCCTGAATGGCTTGGGGCATTCAAATCCGTTGCTAACTCGAATTCGCCCCGGGCGACCCTTCCGGATAACCCCGCGGTCGTGGGGTCACCGGTAGGCCAGAAACCTGGTTTGACAACTGCATTCATGATCTTCCGGCCCATACGGTCATTTTGATATGTCACATGACATGTTGTGGTCGGCAAGACCCCAGGTAACCTTCCGGGGTAACCTATGGGTCACGCCGGGGTAAAATCATGGATCCAACCATTGAGTAACACTTAGTAGGCGATTCTGGTCAATTTGATGTGCCACATGTCATGATCGGGTCGGATTGACCTCGGTTGACCTTCCGGGGTCTCCGTTAGGGGGTCATGGGGGGTCACCGGTGGAGTTAAATCACGTGTTGCATCCCATATATGTGATCCCGAGGGGCGGAGAGAAATTTTAATGTGCTGCATGCCCTACTTTTTGAAACTTTCGTAAAAGGTCGTTTTTGACCAACTTTGACCCCCCCTCCCCCCCCCTGGAAGGAGTCCAGGAGTCATTTTCCAGGAACGCACATTGGATTTTAAGAATCTACGCAAAAAGTTGAGTCTAGAACCGTTGAGACCATGGTCGTACGTTGGTTTGTGCCAGTTCTTTGTCGCCATGTGTTATAGAGATAGGGCGTTTGGGACTAAATATAATAAGATATTGTTAATTATTATATTTTACTGGAAATTGTAAAATATTTCACGGTCAAATTGCTAACTAGAAGATTTGACACAAGTCGAGGTAAGCAAAACTTTAAAGTTAGTTGAAAACATTAATGAAACTTTGTGTAACTGGTCAAACTCAGGTTTCACAGGACTTCAAATATTCCAAAATTCCAGTACCAGTAGAAAACAATTGACTTTACATATACTCTTTACGTACTATTATTGTATTTTGTACTTTGCGTTCTACATATACTATAAGCATCTTTTCCTGGGAACCCTTCACCCTTCCGGGCTAATGAACGGATGCAAAGGTCCTTGAGTTTTCCAAATGAAGTAAAATAGTTATCGGCGCAGATCATAATTTTGAGGAGGAATGACAGATGAAGGGAAGCTGGATTCAGCATATGCTTCCACACAGTTACCTCCTTTCACTGCCTCTGACCAAGGAATTATTATCCTTATTGTTATGCCTTCCTCGAAGTCATGCCGCACTAGAGGAAGGACGGTAAATGGTAACTTTACCTTTTCCATTTACTTGGACGTTCCACTACAGGAGAGTCAGTTCTCACCCCGCCCAGTCCATTACCTTGATGGACTGGGCTCAATAGGCCAGCCAATAACCAAGTCAACTATGGAGGACCTCACTAAACTAATAGTCACTTGTAGCGTAGCTACGCAACTAAAGAGAGTTCAAAAGTACTGGCTCTGAATGGGGGAGTAATTTTTATAGAAAGCGGCAACCTTACTTCCATTATTATAATGGACCTATCACTATGTATCAAACTATTTATCTTACATTACATTACACCCCTAGGCTATTTATATTTGATTCCTACCAGGCAGTGATATTTAAATACATATATAAAAAATGTATCTTTTAAAAGCTGGTATTTGCAGTTAAGGTAAACTCGAGGCAAATTAAATATTTATGTAAGTAGGATGTAAGTATTCTATAGACGGGTGCCGGCTGCCGGCTGACCTGTTTCTTATTGAGTGAACACGCTATTGGATTTGGTGCATTTCCGTCGTCGGCTGCGGCTTGACAGTTAAGGAGACAGACCGTGCATGGAATTACGTCTCGGAATAAATTGATTAAATAGTTGGCTTAATTATGAATGAGGCCACATGCAAGGGGTACTGGGATAGACATAAATGGAACAGGAGCATAAGACCATGGCAGAGCATACGGACTAGAGAGGAAGTGAAAGTTTGAACCATTACTTTCTCCAGTATGCTTTCTCCGAACCCGACAGAGTAGTCGTTCAGATAATGCCATAGGTTGGTTTATTATCTTCATATGGACAGGTACAATATGGATGTCGATTGTTTGAGAAATTAAAGAGTATCTGGAAAAGTTGCTGAAAATTCGAAACTAAAATATCAGACTGGGAACAACCATTTTCTATTTTAATGTATTTCTACGCATTCCATTGTAAATCAAATTTACACCATTGTAACGAGCATCGAGTTTTGGTTTAGAGCCTACCTTCAGCAAAATAGCACTCGATTTCATAACGAAATTTTCATTTTAATATGTGGTAGGTATATGTGTTAATATAGAAGGATCAGGAACCACAATAATGGAACCTGATCGATGGAGGAAATTGTTAAAATAAACTTTCCCCTGATTTATAATCGGAGTTTGGACCAAACTTTTCCCCCGAATTATGGCGAGCACGTCTATTCAAAATTACTGCGACGCAGACTGCGACCATAACTTTTAGAAGGGTTGAATGTACGACTCCGCCCATATAACCTCCTTTCTCCCTTCCTTGTGGTTTTGACCTCAAGTCACTACAAGGATGCATGTTTTCGCAGCTATTTAAAGATTTCAAACCCAATCCTTACCTTCACATTACCAGTTTCATGAAACAGAATGCAACATATTCCAGAAAACGTTCGGTGAAAACTTTTACGTTTTGCGGTGAGCGGTGGCTTTAATTTTTTTCTACTACTTACGGCTAATTACGTCACTATTTGGGGCTCATCATGTCTTACTTAAATTTTCCTGGACATTCACAACTTGACGTTATATTGGCCGATTGCTAATTCCAAAATTAGATCAGTGGGTCGGGCCTCCTAATCAGCCTCTCTTGTGGAGACAAATTCGGGAAGTGCTTCCTGCATAATGGATGAAGTGAATCATCGTGTCAGAAAAGAGGGTTACAAACTGGTCGAAGCTGAAGGGAACTGGAAAAATTGTTAGGCTCGCATGCCAATTTTGGCCTGTGCCCTTTTCAGAATTGCCTAACAATTGGAAATCAGGCCATGCCTTTACATGCACTTATGTACCTATAGGTACTATCCAAATTCGGGAAAATGTTCCGGATCCCCTGAATGGTTAGTAATTTAACTGGGACCTGGGACTAATTTGTTGCTCCTTGTCGTAAGAGTGACAGAGGGGCCCTGTCGTAAAGTAGAATGACATCCTCATCTCTCACTGTCCAAATCCGAATCCATGTCAGGCCAAACATGCTCCGCTTGCATATATGTAGAGGCCTTCTTTTAGCCCTAATTCAATTGGGAATCGATTACGGGGTCCAAAAGACGCTCTCACGCAAAGTTACTCAACTGCCTCGTACGGCACGGACGAGGGCTATAAAAAGAGCCCCGAAACTGGACCAGGTTGGTCATTTGAGTTTGAAAGTAAACAGAAGTTGGAATTCCATTATAGAGTACAGCTTACTGAGTACGTGTTATGATGTTGGGGGATCCGTCTTGGAACCGGCATCTTCTGCAGCTCTTCCTCCTCGTGGTTCCGCTTACGGGGGCATTGACTGCCAAGGACGGGCCCAGCGGTTCAAGGGACCGAAGGGCTACGGGCTGGATCTGGGGTTCCCAGGCTGAAGCCCCCTCAAAGCCTTCCGCCACTAATAATGGGACTCAGAAGGAAAAACAAGGTGAGTCAAGCTAGGACAAAATTGCACCCCTGTGGTCACAATTTTCTGCCTTGTAGTTCTATCTGCATAGGACGGATTTGCATGGCTGGGCTCAGAGGTTCTGTACAGGCTAAATAAAATGAATTGCTGGAGGAAAGCCAGAGTCAAAAATGAAGCCAAACTTAGAGTTCCTTCTCACGCATTATTGAAGCGAACTAGCATTATTGTTTACTGTGTGGACTTTGTATTTGTAGGTGCACTACCTACTTACTGAAACAAATCCCTTGTGGTTTCATAGTTTATTTACATTTACTTGGGAAATAGTTTATTTGCTTCAAATAATAATTTCATACTATTGACGTAAATTATCATTGTGTGCATTTATTGTAGAGCTTTAAACCCTCATAGTCTACTTATGCAACACGCTTAAATTCAGTGAAATGTATTTTTTTTAAATATAATGTTATGCGCACGTATGCACGAATTGGTGAAAAAAGATCAAAAAACCTCCAAAGCGTTGGTCGAAAAAATTCCATCCTAAACATCTTTTTCCCTCCGTAAAAAGGCTTTCAACGGAATACAATTACTTTCGGAATAATCAGAGTTTGATTGCAGTAGAGGCCGTAGAGGGCAGAGGTGGCCCTTCATGGTCATACACTACTGCTGCCTGGTGGACTCCAGCACCAACGACCCGAACAACAACAACTACAACTCAGTCCAGTAGCTGTACCTGCGTTCCCTACTACTTCTGCGACGAAGGGCAGGTAAGGAGAAAGCACACGGCTAGTTAAGAAATAAGTGTAGTTGAATCAATTATTATATATTATAGTATAGGTAAAGCCTTCACTGTGTCGTAATCACGTATTGTAGTTACATGCATATGTCATTCTGGTAATTAATTCTCTCTGTTCTTCTCGTTGGAAATCAGACCGCTTTCTCTCTTTTCTCTTCCCCCATCTTTTTGTAAAGCCTTTCTGGATTTTTTATTTTGCTAAAAAGATTGTGGATGGGGCCGGGACGATTGATATCCGATGGGGATGGCCCTGTAAGACCATTCTGGAAGTCTGCTGTCGTAAGCCGGCCTCCACTCTGCCGCCCGTATGGACGACGACCCCTTGGCCGGTCTCCGGCAGCACGGCGATCCCAGGGTTCGTCCCCAAGTGTGGCACTCTCAATCCCAACGGGATCAATGCTCGGATCCTCGGTTTCAAGGTAAATATCAGGGGTCAGGGGGTACAGGTCAAGTCATTTACGAAAGTATTCTCAAAATTGGTATTTTGAGCCTATAAAAAGTCCCTTTCCTAGTCAAGAAGTAACTCAATTATACGGTATTAGATTTGCAGATAATACCGACATAGCTTGATTGTAGTATAGTATTTCTACATATTTAAATAAAATAGGAAATTCAAAGTTTGATTCCATCACTAATTACCCATTTCTCGCATGAGGAATAAGCCAAAAATGATATTTGGAGTTCACTTGAACATGATGGCTGGTAGTGTAATCGTATTTGCGCTTTTTGACTGCTTTTAGATTTAGCTCGGCTTTTCTGTTGATACCAAAAATTGAATTCATGAAGTGTTGTCGAAAACAAAAATCAAGGTTTACACAATTGCAGTTTTTACTGGTTAAGTCTATTAAAAAATGTTCCCTATATTCCTGTATATCCTCTACGAATATGCTGTGGCCATGATCATTGATCATGTGTATGTATTGAACTGCTCAGTTTAAGCAGCAAGGAGCGGCAACCTGTTTTCCCTATCTTGATCAGTTGGGAGCTGTTGAAGCCTGACTCAAATGCAAATTCACCAGGCCCATGATTAGCATTTAACTGCGCAGCATGGAAGTTGGAGTCCGACTGTCTCCTTAGAATAAATAGAGCGAAACTGGATCGCTTTGTAGTAGGTGATACCTGGTTGGATCTTACGTAAGGAGGTACATAGATAAGAGATAAGACACCTCAAATCAAATATAAAGGGCAAGGAAGGTGAATGGCCTCCTGGAGCTAATAAATAAGGCTGGTCCATTCTGTGTCCCAATATTTGAACACCATGCCCTTGTAGGAGCACCATCAGTCGTGTCATTCGAAAATAAGCCTCAACATACACAGGCTCGTTAGGTCCTAACAGCCTCTACTTACTTGGCCTGAAATGAACGTAAACGCATACTTTAACACCAATTGTGCTGGGTAATGACAGTAAAATGATTTGTTTCTCCTTTGGGAACAAAAAATAAAGAAATTACTTACCTACCTCCCTCGTGGCGAGGTATATGGGATGGGCTCTTGAGCGACACGGAAAGTGTAAGCATGCTATTAGTGTACACGGAATAAAGTACATTTACAGAGCAAAGCATGGGATGTCATGTTTGACGGGAAGTTTCCAACAATGAGTTCCATAGTAGGATTAACAGATTTGACATTGAGTGGGAGCGTGATGCGAAAAAAGGAATGGCAAAGTCAAAGCTGAAGGTGAAGAGGTGAGAGAACTTGAGCTAGGAAAGGTATACATATCTAAAAAAAATATATTTATGGGCCTATAAAATGAACTGCTCTATATTTAATTAATTCAAGTCATACTTCAGGGGAAGGCATGCAACGTGCACACAAGGCAATTCAGTATATTTTGCATAACTCAGGCTCTACCGGAGCGTAAAGTAAAGCAAAAGTATACATTGCATAATACATACTCCGCACTATCAAATCATAGACTTTTCTGGAATAAGTAACAATTTTTCACTATTTTATTTTGGGGAGAATAAATAAATAAAAATAAAATATTGGTTTGTAATTTCCTGATTGGGAAGAGAATAATTTTTCATAGTCCGAACCTAACCTGAGCCTAACTTGGCCTAACCGCGGTAACATGAGTTAATATTATATACTTTCACTTTTATAAGTTGTAAGCCAAAATATTGTATATTTCTTTATACAACAAAAATACTAAGTTTTAAATACAGTGACAACTATTTATGTACGAATACGAATATACGATGAGATGGATTTTAACAGGATTCCGAGACCCAGTTCGGGGAGTATCCCTGGATGGCTGCAGTTCTGGAATGGAAATGGGTTGCGGGGTCAAAGGTCTTGCATTTTCTCTGTGGTGCATCCCTGATCTGGCCTTCGGTCGTTCTTACTGCGGCTCACTGCATTAAAGGGTTCGTTACATTCCATTTACATAAAGCGTAAAAGTTTTGAGTTTCTAGGATTATTATTTTTCGAGTTCTATCCAGCTTATTAGTGAAATATAAAAAAAACTCGATCTTAATTTAATAAAGGGAAGTTTTGGCCACAGGAAGATCTGGCAACAGTTCCCAATTTCAAAATCTTGATCTAGGGGAATATTTGGCAACTATATTTCTGATTTTTTTTTAAATCGAGGAATAACTGACAACAAATTAGAAATTCAGAGAAAGTAAGAATTAATGTACATAATAGGTGCAGTAGGTACAATAGATAGTATTCGTTTTGCTGATCGGGAATATACATATATACATCGTTATTTTGAGTATCAATGTTTCGAAAGACTTTGCACTGAGCTGTCGCTAGGTTTGGCACGGTACAGGTCAACTTTTCCTACAGTTGAGCCTTCTATACTTCTTCAGCAGCAGTTTTGGAAGACCGTTGAAGTTTTGCTTAACCTAACCTTCACTAACCTATTGTAGCTATTTGTCGAATTTTTAGCTACTACTACAGAAGAGATATGAAAACTCCACTATGTGGACGGGCAACTAAAAATACTGGCAAAAATTTGTATATGCAATTCTGGCAACACTTTTTTTTTTCGTGTTACCAGATATTCATGTAGCCAAAACTTCCCTTTCCCCTTAAATTCCGTAATAAAGCAATAGATCAGCTTGGAGAATTGCTCCCACGTGCTTAACCTTTAACCGGTGATGGTAATCCTATGACAGAAGCCTCATCTACATTTTGCCCATTGTACCTACAAGACTCTGCCCTTACGTGAATGTATTCCTCCTTTACAGAAAACAAGCGGATCACTTAATTATTCGTCTTGGGGAGTGGGATACACAGTCAACAATGGAATTTTATCCCTATCAAGTAAGTTGGTATTACTTCCCAGCCTAATGTTCCGTACCACTACATGATGGGCCAGTCAATACTAAGAGCCAGACCGTGCATAGCACTAGCACCGCGTACTGGTTACACCAAGGATCCGAACCCGTTTTTGTCCCATGTATTGTAGTACGTATATTGTGTGCCCAAGACATTCCCTCTGAACATTCTTTTGTTGAGCAAATAATGTAGGAGGGTAATAACTTAGGATTCAGGAGGCCTAAAACCAATAATACTGCTCATAGTATGGAGGAATTAGAATAGCATTGTTGTAATACCAAAGCGTGACACGAATACTTACGCTGAGCAGGCCCTACCTGTTTCACTACCAGCGAGCACCTATATAACTCCGGCAGAAGAGGTGCGGAGTTGGGAAGAGGCTCCGAATCCTAACCTATTCTGTGGATCTCATTTCATGATTGTAATTCCAGGAGATTATGAGGAGAGATGAGGGATCCCTGTCCGGGCCCAACCTGGCTAGAATTCCATTATTTACATATGGGGCATTAATATTCAAATGGGCCTTTGTCAGGAACCTCCTAAACAGGAGACCGACGGGTTATTTATTGACAGAGCCAGCCAAACACTATGTTTACATAATATGTGAATGGGGTACTATCTGGTGTTTGATCAAGGCGTCCCGTTTCCTATCTAGATCTCTACAGACAACAATAAGATTTTTGTAAAAACTAATAATAGTAGGTAACTCCTTATAGGAGTAACTTAAACCAATCGAGCTTAATTAGCGGCATTATGATTACAGTTTCCGGTAAAATCGAACTATTTTTATATCTAGGAAATTCAGGGGAAAGAGACGGTGATTCATCCGAAATACTACGGCGGGGCCCTGTACTACGACGTAGCCCTGATTTTCCTGCAAAGGTCCGCCGTACTTGCTCCACATATTGACACCATTTGCCTCCCGTCCATTTCTCCAAATTATGATAATGCGTCCTGCTGGGCAACGGGCTGGGGAAAGAATCAGTTTGGTACGTCAAGCATTACTCGGCTAGACCCATTACTTGGGTAGGTACGACTGAGAACTCTAATTCATAATTCACATTCACTGGGACTCCTAGGCAAAGACGGTCAGTATCAAGTCATTCTGAAGGAAGTCGAGCTCCCGCTCACGCCCCGAGACAACTGTCAAGCAAATCTTCGGAAAACGAACTTGGGCTCCGGGTTTCTGCTCCATGAGAGCTTTCTCTGTGCTGGAGGCCTCAAAGGGCTCGACACTTGTATTGTAAGGGGTTTTAATTACAATTCGTTTATTGGCTTGTATGCCGGAAGGAGGCGGATATAGTTTTAGCCAAGTGAATGATTCAAATCACTATTTATAGGGAGATGGAGGCGGGCCGCTGGTTTGCGCAAGTAACGCTGACCCTTGGCGCTTCGTATTGGCTGGAGTCGTTTCATGGTACGGAGTCCTACAGTTCTTACGATTACTTACTCCTATTAATTTGGGGATCCTCTATATATTTAATAGGGGTGTTGGTTGTGGGACCTATGGTATACCCGGTAAGGCAGTCCAAAATTTGCATAGAATAAGCAAGCCGTACATTGGTAGTATCAATAAGAATGTGAGGATTTTAGGGGTCTATGTTGACGTGAGCAAAGTGAGGTCCTGGATTGATCAGACCATTTCGGCCCGTATTGCGACCTACGACACGAGCCGCGTTACGATCCCTTCCGGAGCCACACAGTATGGGTGACAACAGTAATTCGGAGCTTGGGCCGGGCTACGGACCCAGACTCACCATTAAGCAGCACCGTAATGGGCAGGTCCAGAGACTTGACCTGGACAGCGGAGCCCAAGTACAACGCTTTAGGACTCCATTCTGGTGCTTGGCAGTAGTGATTCTAGCCTTACTATCAATATAATTGGTCTCAAATTCAAACTCTGAGTTTACCTGAGGAGCATGGGGTGTGTCATGTATGAGATTTATGAACTATTATCAGCTTCTATACTTAACCGTCGTAATGCTTTCGCACGGATTTGTATTTTCTATGCCGGTAAAATTAGCTTTTTCCGGGAATTGTATAATTAACGTAATCTAACGTAAGGCTAATAAGAGTAACTTGACCTATTATTTATATTTGCGTTTTCCGGTAATATGCATATTTCTTCCGGCAAGAAATTAGTATTGCCTGTTATCCGACTCACATTCCATTCAGAAGATTAGATGTATACAGAGCCTAGTGTTATGTATGTATATGAGACTGAGGGGGACGGAGATGATGATGATGATGGGGTGACCTAAAGGGCCCCAAGAGACGGTGGTCTCTCTCATCTCCAGATCCCTCGGAATAATATTGTAATAATAAAAGAAGGAGCAAGTTGTGAATGAAAGCGAAACAGGAAGTCCCTTCTTAGCCTTTGCCTATGATTACGGCCTTCATAAAAAACTGTGTAGAAGATAATGGGAGGAGGGAAAATAGGTGTGAAGTCTGGAAGATAAGACGTTGTTGGGGCCTCTCCAAAAATGTTAATGTGAGCATTATAACAACTACTAGTATAGGAGTGCCCAGTCCCAGAATAAAGGGGCCAACTTACGAGCAAGATATTGGGACCAAAGGACCCGGCATGAGGGATGATGATAACTACGGAATGCACAGATTGGTCATAATAATCATTGGAGTCGGCTGGGGCTCTGGGAAGGCCTAAGATCAACTCCTGTACCCCGTCAATTCTGCTCAATGGATCCTCCAACCTGCCTTTTCAGCGTCAAATTCAAACAAGCTCAATCTTTTGATACACGAATTATATCGTTTTGTCAGGTTATGAGTTAGATTGGTTTAAGTAGATAAATCTTCCATTGCAAGTTCAGGCTAGTTTGCAGGGTTAAGTTAATCGATGCTACATTGACTTTAGTCAGATTTTCAAATGCTAAGTTTGGCCAGGTTAACGGTTTAGACTTTCCAATGAATCGGTACGTTGTGCTAAATCCATGTGCTAAATTAAGCATTTTGTTGCTAGGTATTCCAATCCGATCTTCCCACGCTGGCCGAACTGTTAGAGCCTTGAGCTCCAGAATTGGCCCAGAGCCGCTCCCGATCCTGAAAAACGGGAATCCATGTCAAATTTCAAACTGATCTCTTTTCCCTGAAGACTCCACACAGGAATTTCATTGTTCTTGAGCGGAGGCCTAATTTTCCCAATTTTCTCATTGAGCTGCCTTTGTTGGGCCTAAATTCATTCTGGAGCTGGTTGAGGTAGCCCAGCTAGTGTAAGTGTAGTGAACGGTATAATTGAGGGCCGAGGGCAGTTGGGAGGCGTACCTTGATCTTTCTCGAGTCCAGAATCCAGATTATTATATTTTACCCATACCCATACTATATGTATAGGCATCTATGTATAAGTACATATACATAGCTTGAATGCATTATACTATAAAAACAGAGCCATTCCAGGTTCATTCATTCTGAAGCTCCCCGTAAATAACTCCATGCATATTATTAGGATTTGGGCCGGTGGTCCCGGTCTGGTCAGACTCCATTCATAATTTGAGCCAGGTCCAGATCAACTTTTTATAAAGTAAGAAGTACATGCCTACACTCCATATTATGTCCTATCAATGGAAACCACGTGAATTTCGGTTGGAAGCAAAGCTTGGGCCTTTTGCAAGTAAAAGAGAAAGTCGGCGGAGAAAGTTCAACAAGGTACAATGTTAGGCATTCCTTCTTATTTAGTACGGGCAAAGGCCCTGCATGAATATGAACCTATTGAGCATGTAATAGGACTAACAAAGGATTAGCCTGGTGTGAATCGTCCTTAATTGAATTTCATCTTGAGCTCCACGCAGCAGCGTGGCATAAAAGGAGCCAGAGAATCAGAGGTCATGACTCCCATCAGGTGCGGAAGGATACAGTAAGTAATTGATTCAGAGATTATGAATGTCGGCTCCCCTTTATACATACATAGGTGTATACTATATCTAGTATGCTTAAGTAGTTTAAATTGTGTTGTATCGGAAAAAGGTTGATTTTTATCGGAAAATTAATATACTTATTTTATTTATTCAGTCAGGTATAATTTTGCTTACTTTTTTTAAAATAAATCAATCGAATTTATTTGACATGGCTTACGTCCAATCAAAGAATAGTAATAGTATATCTTTCTTGTGTAGTTACAGATTCCTAATTGAACAGTTTGGTGAAAATGGATATAATTTGGTATATTTTGTAAATAAATATGGCTAGGGTTGAATTTTTTGAATTATTTCATTTTAGCAAATACAGATCTACATTTACGCTGTACGCTCATATTATTTGATGCTCCACATCAATTTAAACTTCTATGAACCTAGAATACTCTGAATATGTAGGCCTATACACTGTGGTGAATAGCTAATATAAAAATAATATAATATGGTGTATCCGTCAATTTCCTGAAGCACGCTCAGTTCTGGCTAAATCTACAAAATATTGTAATTCAACCAATCTTTTGTAAACATCCCAACTGTTCTCTTAAGTTGATACAGGTGAGCCGATAGGTTATAAAAGATAATCAATTTTATTTGGTAAGCCGGCTCCTACTGAGAGCTCACCATGGAGTCTGTCAACAAGGTCTGAGGTGATCCTATTATTATTACAGGTAACTATGGTTCTGTTTCCCTTACGCACAGTTCCTTTTGATTGGATAACCTAAATACCACTCAATATTTATATGCAGTACTGCACTCGACTAGCCTGTAGTCCTTCAGTTGAAGATTCCGTTTGAAATCCCGCCGGAACCCGCTGCTTGGGTAAGTCCGTAATCCAAATCCAACCTATTCCCCAAATTCCTGTCGGACGCTTGCCAAGTCCATTAGTTTGACTTGACCCTTGGAGCCCGGCCTCCTTTAATCCCGCCTATCCAAACAGGTTTCGTCCTCTGATTCCCTTCCCCAACTTAAAATTAGAGTCAGCGTGAAAGAGGGGAAAAGTAGGTTCTGGGCCGAGAGATCCAGGATGAGAGACTGCGGAGCTCAGGAATTCGGGGCACAAAACAATGTAATACTTATTATTAATAAAGGTTTGGAGTGAGGAAATTGTTGTTTTCCTTCTCTTTGTGCCGGGAAGGCGGATGAATTATCTGTGGACTCTTCTATTTGTGTTCTGCCTGGCCTAATGGATTATAGGGAGCCTAGTCAGTCAGTCCTAGGAAGGTGAAAATGGAGGATGGCATGCACTGGCTGCACTGCCTGCATGGTGCTCACAGCAGGGCCACAGAAGGCTCCTCAAGAGCCGACTTCCATTTATCAAAGGCCAGAGAACGGAATTTGGGGAAGTGTCAGAGCACCTACGGTCAGAACTATTCTCGGCTCTTAAATTCATATCATCATCATCTCCAAACAAAACATAAGCGGAGTCATTGAGAATCACTCCACAACGGGCACTACTGGGATGACAGAAAGCAAAATAGGAATTAGAGATCAGTGGAAGCTACATACATAGACGCTACAGTACTACAATGTCTACATATGTCTCTAGGATCCCAGTTTAGTATGACAAATGACTGTCCTGAAGGTAGAATCTGAGTGGATACAAGATACATTCCCTGAATATTTCTTAGGTTTAGGCAACCATTTGTAGCTATAAAATGGAAAGTAGTACCAATACACCTTAATGCTTTCGTGCTTTCTCCTTACTTTTCCATTTTCCAGAAAGGAGTTCTACGTTCTACGGAAGCAGCTGCAATTTTGTGAGAGATAAGACAGAAAACAAGCATGTTTACCCGCATTTTCGATTTTGAGCTATTTTCTTTTCTAGTGCATTTATTATTTTTTATTTGAGTGTATTTTTTAAAACGTGTGCGAATTATTTCCATCAAGTATGTAGAAGTATAGTAGGCTTCACAGTCACGTATTACTATTAGTACAACTAGAAAAAATATATTATATATGTTGCCATCACAACATTTTAGGGGATTGTCACGATTGTTATTTTACAAAATGTCACATATCTCGGGACCCCTTTGACCTAGAAAGGTCAAATTAAGTTGTTATTTTTTGAAGGATAAATGTATGTATAGAGTTAGACATTCGTTGCTGGGCTACGGAAATGTAGATATATACAAAGGGTGTCAAAATGAGTAAGTCCGGATAAAACCATTTTCAGGTGATGAAGTTGAAGTATAAAATTTTTTATATTGAATTGTCTCCGACTCAGAATCCGTTGAGCTGTTCAGTTACAACAGGTTGAATGTTATATCGTGCTTCTTGCGATAAATTAAATTCTCTTGGTTATAAAAACTGGAGCTCTTAAAATTCATAAAACTCCACTTAGCCATTTTCTGGAATTCTTAGCTACTAATCCCCATAACTTGGTACCTGGACACATCTTCCCCATAGTTATGCGTATGCCTATTTTGAGTCCCTGACCTAAGGAAGCAGATTGGAGAAAGGCGGGTCCGGACTTTCTCCTTGTCCACTTCAACCAGGGGATCAGTTAATTTATGTTTGGAGCCTGCGGGACCCCGCCCAAGAGGCCCTTCATTAATACTTAGGGCCCTTCATTGAGTTCCCCCTCCTCTGGTACCTACAGCATTCCTCCAGCCCTTTGGCGCGTCTTTCTAAGTGACTCTCTCTGTATATTATGTTCTTGTAGCTCTTCGGATCTCAAGATCTATTTCCCGGGCCCCCATTCATGGAGCCGTGGAATAAAGGAGACCGGCCTCGAATTCCTTCACAAAGTATTGTTTTCCCTCCTAAACGCATCTTGGAGTCAGGAGCTGGAACAGGCAGAGCAGCATAATGAGAATCCAGAATAGGACCAAGTCCACCCTCAAATAGTAGGGGAGGTAAACCCTTGGAAACGGACATAACGAATGACCAAGTAGTGTGATCTTTTTTTAAATTGGTTATCGTTTTAATTCACAAGATGATTAAAAATGATTGGAAAAGATGAAAAGTGGTATATATGTACTTACTACAAACATTGCTGCTATTTTCAAATATTCAAAAAATTAATTTGCTATAAGTTCTTTCTTTCAACTTTGAAGTTAGTCTCAAAATGTATTTTTGCAATTATTTATATTTATTGTAGGAAAAGTGTGACTTTTAGTAGGATTTGCATTATCGTTATACATATGGAAAATGTGGTGGCCTGTAATTCAGTAATTTGGAACTTGAATCTAAAATCTAAACTGAATCCAACGAGCAGAAAGACGAGTAACGTAGTAACAGGCATGAAGCACCTCCGCTACTTAATTATTGTTATATTGAGTAGGTACTAGTTGGTACACTCAAATTCCATTAGCTCAAACTGCTCAGGTCCAGGTCTATATCATCTGCCCTTTATCCCCTCCAATCTATATAATGTTACGGTTGGTTTATAAAGTAGAAAATCATATTTTTTAACGCACGGTACGGTATAAAAATGTTAGCCCAATCAATGTAAGTGCAAGGCACAGTTCAGGTAACCTTCGCAATTCCTACTTCTGAGTAACAGAATCGCTTGATGCCATTTCCAATGGCAGGTAGTACAATTAGTTTTGCACAACATACTACATCGGTAACGCACTTTAAAGAAAGTAACTAAGTACCTATACGAACTAATTTTATCTTTTCACATATTTTATTACGTTTTCTTATTTCTAGCGATATCGAGTAAACAAATAATTGGCACTACAATATTGAAAAGGGAGGATATTTCTTGTAAATACATACTAGGATTTGGAAATCTTAGTCTATCAGAATATCTGTAGTTTTCAACCAAGCCGTAACACATATGGACATCCTGATAAATACGAATAGGAGGGGTACCTATACAATCTAGGCAGGACCTGCAAGATCAGGCTCCCACCTTGATCTCCTGGGTTCATTCATAAAAGAGGAGGAACGGGTTCTCATATGGAGCTCCCAAGGTTTACCTTGGTATAGGAATCCGGGATTCTCAACTAATTCAGTCGGCCCATTCATTATTCCCCCAATCGGTTCCCTATCAAGATCAGGTAGGAGGAGGATAGCTGGATCATTATTATTAGGGAAGGCCAAGGGCTCCTGCCTATGTTACATATAAATGAGCATGTCTTCGACTACTCAAAGGGCACTGTGAACGGTGTCAGTCATTACCTAGAACTCTGCCCTTGATTAAGGTAATTAGGATATACTGTAGTATTACTACATTGTATGCTAACGAATTCGAGGGGAAAGCAAGTAGTTCAAAATTCAAAACTGTTCGATTTGTGATCCTCGATGCTCATAGAGTCCAATAAGCTATCGAAGTCTGAATGCGCCCTAAAGACAAGCAATGATCAGTACAGTAGTACTAGTAGTACCTGTTGCACACTGCAAGAAAAGGATCCAGGGCTGGTTCTGTTCTAACCGACCGTTATGTTAATTGCTAGACGGAATTTTTCATTTAGAGCCTCCTTGGATGAGCTCCAAGAATTCTCTGGGTACTAATACGGAATGTAAACGGTCCATGGAGGGAGTTACATTACACAGCTTGTTATCCCGAGTCCGAATCATAACTTCATACTAAATACTGGAGGGCCCACTTGAGAAGAGAGATTGCTTCCGGTCGAAAAACTTGTACCAGTCAGGCACTGAACTGACTCCACATACCTTTTTGTTCTCCTGGACCATTTGTTAGATTGCTTCCAATCCCGGGATCCCGTCCTTCTCAACCGGGATTGGAGCGCTGACTCTCGGAATCGAAACTCAAAAAGATTGTTCACCCAATATATGGGCTCTGGTAATCAGAAGGACTTTGCTAAAACTTGGCACACTTATTTAAAAAAAAGGAATGACCTTCAGAGAGATTGGCCAAAACTTTTGAACAATGTTTAAATGACCCTCAAAGCCGCAGATAGCTGTCTTGACCCTGTACGGCTCAGTCAAAGGTCAAATTGGTCCATTTAATCATTGTTCAGGAGGTCCTGTGCGCCTACCAAGTTTCAGCCAGAAGGTCATTCGTCATTCCTTTTGTAACAACTAGGAACTGGTAACCGGGACTGAGTCCCGGAATTGAGCTCAAGAGGAACCAATAGAGTGAAGGGGCATTATTGAATGTAGTGTGCCATATAGCCAAATGTTGTGTTTTTCCTTCTGGAGCCAGGGAGTCAAGACGTTAGAGGTTCTTCAATTACACAAAGATGTGTGCCGATTTTTTCCCACGCCCTTCTGAATCCTTTTCCTATTGTGTTAGGGTACACAATGGGGAGCGGGGAGCAAGGAGGGCCTTCGGGTGAAGTGAAGATGGGAGATAGGATTACTCCTAATTTCTAATTCAGTAACTCAATGCTACATATAATGGACTATGAGACTATGGGAGGAAGGGGAACCCACTCCACGGGCTTAGCCTACACTACATAATGCCGACTAATTATTTCCCCTTTATTGTGCATTAGAGTCAAGGATAAGGGGATCGAAATTCGAGACCAGTATCAGGACATGACCTTTGTCTCTGTACCTGCCAACTGAATTCCAATTAAAGCACTAAGAGTCACGGGAATGAATCTGTAATGGAAACTGGGACTAAGAAAAGGCATCTTTGCATGTTTCACACCGCAAATAGTAAATGCCTGCTTGCGAAACAATTATAACATTGATCGGAATAAACTAATCCTTTGCAGTAAAAAATTAAGCTAAGTCTACACTCATAACAGGAGCAGTAACTTTACTCAACAGTGTTTAATATAACAAAATAAAACATTAATTACTACACTGAACTAAGGTCACAGTTTTGGCATTGTGGTTCATTTACGTGAAGCCAGTGTTTGTTAGATTATATACTGAAGTTACGTTAGGTTAGAATAAGACTACAAAAGGATAAAAAGAATTTACTCCGTCGAACGTTAGAATTGTTTTGCTAAAAGTTAAATGGTGCATGCAAAATATGAGCCTTTTTTTTAAATAACGTAGGCTACCTGCTAAATATGCACACTATCCGTACCAACTACCGATGTGTTTAATTTGAAACTGCATAAAAATATAGATTTTAGCACAAAAATGTAAAACTAACGAACAAAACAAAAAGTAGCGAAATATGATGGTGATTTGTAATCCAGACTTAACCTAATCTAACTTTATCGCATACACGAACAGTAACTCAGCCTAAAATGACCTAATATGTATATATTTACGTTTATCTCCACGTTTTTTGATAAAATCTATGTTTTTATGCAGCAATAGTATATATTATGTCCATACCTATTATTAGTGCTTTGAACTAATTTTTATTAGCTCCTTTTTACCAACCACTTGGGGACCCTTCTGGTTGTCCTGGCCGATGGCGGATCCTCTGCGTAGATCCCAAAATTCGTTCTAGCATAGCTAATTCCAGCCAGTCAATCTCCGGCATGTAAATTGGTTTTATTAGTTCCTCTCATTGGATCCAGCTCATAATCCCACAAAGGGGATTTCGTAAGTACCATTCAACGGGGGATTGACTCCACAACAGCAAACCACATGCCACACACCAGGCAGGGAGGCGGAAAAATCTTAATGTACAGATAATACAGAGGCTGAACAAGGGGAACTGCTTACACGTACAAAATACATATTTATGTTCCCATCATTGGTTTGAAGAGCAAGCTCAAAAAAATGTGGTGGACCCTATACTTATAATTTTTTTCCTCTCTCACTTGCATTTTCCCTAGGAGGAAAGATGCAAGATGTGGACGGATCACATCCGCATTTTTGCACATCCTTTGTTTGTGTGTGGCTTGTAATAAAACTGGGATCTCAGAACCCGGAATAATAGGCAAAGTACATTAGGTACGGATTTGAATGCGGGTACGCCTGTCTCTCTATGCCTATTGCCACGGAACGGGCCCTTGACTCACTCTGCAGAATGGTCACATTCCTTTCTCAAGAACTGCAAACTCCCTTTGTTTGCACACTGGGATTTTTGCACTTGACACACAAAGGAAAGAATCTCAGTCTTGATTTCATTCACAACAAAGGGATTCCCATTCATAAGGCTTGTGCTCTGCTTCTGTGGCAAGGGTAACTTCTTACCAGAAACCTTTGCGAAATGCCGAATAGTATTGAATTTGCGTGTTTTCTGAAAATCAGAATATTTGTCAGATAGCATTACATCAGATTACCGAGCGGGAGTCATTTTATAGTTCAATGCTTACTTTCGTTTTGGATAACTGAGAGCCTAATGTAACATGACAATAATGATGTTACAAAATGCTGATCTTCGTAAACAATATTATTTTCAATGTTCACAAAGCTAAGATGTAATTTTAGTTTAAGTTTTAGTTGTTCCCTTATTCAATAAATGTGTTCCGGTAGAAGGTTAGTATATTTCATAGCCAGGAAAGAGTCTATTTCTATCTTCATTAAATACCAATGCCATCCATGCCATGAAAATCCTGGTGAAAGTTAGAGAAAGCTTACCATGGCTTCTCAACTAAAGACGCATTAATGTATGTACATATAAAGTATCTCTAGATAAATATTTGGTGCCCATATTGGTGGGCGTATATAACCCATGAGTCAAAACAGTTGAACAGGGAAATGCGACCTGTTGTGGAATACCAGCAGCACTTTTGAGACTCCTTCCTCTAGAGGGGCTCAAAATATTTGCCTAGCTGGGATCCTTTTAGTAGAATATGGTTATTATTACGGGGCAGGTATGCGTCGTGACGGAAGAAAGGAGGATAGTCCTAGGACAACAAGGGTAGGCTTAAGGAGCCTCCTTTTGATCTTTCACTCTGTCATGCTCACCGGCTCTTGCCTAAAATGGTAAATATAGGAGTGTGGCTCCTAGGCTACACAAAAGGGCCTTGGTCACTGGACCAGGCTTAGGCTCCAAATGATGCACCTGAGCGGATTCTGCTCCAGTCCTGACGTGTGTCAGTCCGTCAGCCCTCCACTAAAAAACTCTAATGTACGTAACTGTCATGAGGACTTATTAAAGGGGCTACCCGTCCGCTCCGCATGGTTAGTCAACCCCATAATCTTCGTTTCTTATGGTTTTCACAGAAATTGGTCCATGCAGGGTTATGGCCTCCGTCTCAACTTTGGCCAAGGGGGGCTGAAGTATGCCTGGATTGACAAGCATTGACCCGCCTCACTCTGTGAAGCTCTTAGTCATAGAGTTTTTTAAGGGAAATTACAAGTCCTTGGACTTACGAACTTTTGGAGTCAACGAAATACTAAATCCGGGCACCGAATTGAGCTAGAACTGGGTATGGCTTCCTTGGCTGGAAGCTGGAATCAAAGGGAGGAATTTGGGGAACTTTGCGACCGTTCTGTGATGGGGGCCCTTGTTAGTTGTTAGGCCGAAAATAACATGATACAGGCGGCGGTAATGACAAGGAGGCCTCCCTTCTCGACATTGGGACTTCATCACATCCAGAACCTTTAAGGGACTCCTCCGCCTTTTGTTTTAGGAGGAATGCACTTGGAAGGGCCAGGGAATTAACCCTTCTTTCTGTGGGGAGAAGGAAGGGGATCAGGTGGCTCCAAAAAAGGTTCCCAGAGCCTGTCTTGATTCCTTTGAAAAGTCCGGCCTCCGTCTCATCTCAACACCTTCATTGTTCCGAGTCCTCGAGGCCCTGGACTGGAGAGATGGAATATCTGCATAGTACTAGGCCTCGCAGGTCATCCAATTAGTAATGTGGAAACTGATCCATACAATTCTGTATCTTCCGATTCCAATCGGAATCTGAGTTTCAAAGCGTCCATAGTAGTACCTAATTGAAACATTTGCGTCCCGGACTTCAGCTTGACGGTTCCGATCCTGTGATTGTTTATTAACGAAGGGCACATTGGTATATTGTAGCCGCCTGTACGAAGCATGTAAACCTAATGAAAGGGCCGAATGGAATTCCTGCTCGAATCTTTGTTACGGGCAGAGCATACTGATGAGGATGATGAGGAAGCGGGATTGCGTGAAGTATAACAAAGGTTGACCACCTGAAGGGCAGCTCCCTACGATCAACCTCGCATTCCGAAACCTTGGGGCAGGCCACACACTTACCCCTAATCACTCAAAACAAGAGGTTTTTTTTAGGGATAGAGGTAATAATTTCATACCAAGAAAATATAGATTCTACCAGATAAGAAAAGGTCCAAGTCGTTACTTCAGTTTAATTAAGATTCGGGTTTGGTTATTAGCTCCTATGTCCTATAAAGTTTAGTTTTGCTAGGTTAAGTTTGGCCTTAAGAAAAATGCTCCTCCGAATAGTAGAGTCTTTCTGCAAAAAATGTTTTTCAACATTTCCATTTAAAAAACAAGTATGCGAGCCCTCCACATGAGTTAACTAATCAATATTCCAGTAGTACTTTCAGACCTGCCTGTGAGTATAATTATGTATGAAGTGATGTATTATGAGTTACCTGTAGAATGGATGGTTGAAGAGTGTGTTCAAATTTGAGACTAAATTAACCACTCCTCAGTCCACAAACAATTAACGTAAGCAGACATTCGAGCTATTTTAGTTCCTTCGGCCAGGAGCACAATGACCAAGAGTTCTGTTCAAGGGCCTTATAAATGGCCCTCGTCGGCAGGCGGGTACTTTGGGCACTTTAATTTCTTACAATGAAAAGGAGTATTAGAGAGTGAGACCCAAAATGTCCCCGGGATCATCAGGATATTATTATGTACAGAGCTCTACATGGGAAGATTGAAACAAGATATTATAATATACAATGTGAATGGAGTAACTTGATACCTTTTCATGCCTTTTTTAGATGATAGATTTTCACATGATTAGGAAAGAGAAAGCATTTGAAAAAATTCGGAATATTTTGGTCGTAGTAGGTAACTACTACATAGGTAGTATATTTCACAAACCACAACCCCTAAATAATGTATTCAAATAGTATTGAATAGTACCGCTTTATAAGGATCATTATAATTAACAAGTATGTATAGGTTCCGAATGTTCCAAAACGCACAAAAATTGTATAGTAGTGAGCAATTTGAATTTAAAGAAAAACTTACTACATACATATATTTGACCATCCATTATAAAGGTCTAAGAAAGATAAATATGACCCAAGAACCTTAGCAAATAGATGCAGTCTCGGAAACGAAGAAAAAAGAAATGTTTAAATTCCACCCAGAAATAGTTACTATTAATAGAACTCCCGATCAATTACATGGAGCTTAGCGCTATTCCTGAACCTTAGGTTCTTCCGATATGGATATGGATGACGCTGACATGAGTCCTTCTAAAAGTCCTATATCCGGTCCAATGGCGCTGTCCAGCTCCGCTATCTCATTCTGTTCAGACAGGTATAGTGCCTTCATGGCCTGGAATTTAAAATTCGATCCGAGAATAGTATTCAATCAACTTTTAATATAAATACGTAGATACAAGGAATTTTAGGTCAGGTTCAAAAGCCAATGAAATTATTGACACCCTAACGTCCTTACTTTCCATTTCTTTGCCGAGAAGGATACGATGAGTGATCGGCGACTCAAACGATCTGCACTTTGGGATGTAGTCGAAGCCTTACCCGGGCCCGACACGACGCACAGGCTGGCGTCATTAATCTCCTTTCCGACACACTCACCTACAAATTACATATTACACAAATAGCAAAAGCTATGAGACATCAAGGCTAGTTTCAATTTCAATAACGTCGGAATCCGAATTCCAAGCTAGTTCCTCAATATGACTACAGATCCGCTGGGAGTTAGGCTCCACAGTCCATATTCATGATTATTAAAAAAACGTCCTATGACTTACTGTCACGAACAAGGCCCGCTTCCCCGTCCCGAACCAATAATGTCAAGTGGAAGAGCCGCTCAATTGTACCTTGAAAGGAGTAGTATTCCACAATGTACTCAAAAAAGTTAACGGGAAGGTCGGGACCCGGAAGTCCCCTTCTTAGCTGGATCGTAACGGACTCCGCATTTTCCTTCCGAAGGACCTCCAGATCCTTGACCTCCAGATGGTTCCGAGGCTCCGATGTGGTTCTGAGGCCGGCCAGATGGGTCTTCCTTCGCCGAGGGTCCCGAGCCGCCTTCTTCTCATCCTCTTCTGTTAACAAGGTTCTATCATAATCAGGAAGTGGCATGAATTGCACGGGAGACAGCGCTTTGCTAAGGTTGGCCGCGGAGTTGGACAGAGATTTCAATGCCAGCTTTGCAGAATAGTTCCCATCCTTGTCTGTAAACTTCTCGACCTTCAGAGAATACAAGGAAAACTGGATTAAACCGCAAGCAACAAGCAAGCAGCGCAAAGTGGCCATGGTTACCAAGGTATTCAAGAATTTATCCAGGTTGAATTCATTCTTGCACTCATGCCCAAGTTCGTCCACCTTCTGCTTCATTACTCCAGTGCAGGCCTCGGTGTGGAGAAAGGCAAGGTACATCTCACCGGGTCCACCTACCGCAAATTTCTCGTCTTAGTTTGGAGTACGTAATACTTTCGTGCCGAACAAAAATAGATTTTACTGGAAAATGCAGGAGTAATTAATTCAGTTGAGCTAGGGTTAGGTTCGTTTCTTTGCATTAAGCTCTATATTGTTAATTTACCCGCGTTATTGATTACATTATACCAGGTCAGCTTTGGACTACAGTGTATTATACTTGCTGTAGGTAAATAATAAAAGTTGATTCCGGTGATAGTTACAGTTTTAGTTTTTAGCGAAAAATTATTTTCTAGGCATGAAAAGTTACTGAGAATTTTTAATGGGGGGCTTACTGCCAATCTCATCGAAAAGCCCGACTCCCGCTTCCAAATTCTTCTCAAGATCCCGAATCCGCATTTTGGCGATGGATTTGGAGTTGGTCACATCTTGTTCCTTCATGCCTGGAAGGAATTCATCAACAATTATTGAGTAATCGGGTAATAACTTACATTATACAGTATAACTGGCAGCATTTGAACCAATCTCCCTGTTCAGAAGGCCTCATATTCGTAGTTCTAAATGATGTTCTAAAACTTTTGTTGAAACAGTTCAAATGAGCTTTGTAAATTCCAACGGTTGAGGCCCTTATGGCCAGCATACAGGAACATAGGGAATTGAATAGGGCGGTACTAAGTACTAATGTATTAATCACAACTCGACTGCGAAGAATTTATGCAGGTAAATACTTTATCCACCTTCTGCATGAGATGACATCAGCGGTAGCATGTCAAGTGTAATAAACATTAGAAAACAACGACTTGTTAGGGTATACAATCACTACCTTACCTACTAATCTATAATTTAGCTACTTTGAAGTTCAATTATTACAGCTTGTAGAATATATAATCGGGAAATAAATAATGCATCAAAATATATTAATACAACTAAGACCAACCTTGACAGTTCTGAATCAGCTTGCAGTACTTCTGCCGCACATCTCCATCCAACTCCAAAGGTTCGTCCGGAACTGCAGATTCGGAATCAGAGCTCCATTCCATTGGAATTCCGCCCTCTGGCTCTGACATGCTCCATTCCGGTGACCCACTCATGTCAATTCTATTTCCTAATAGCTGAGGTTCCGGTCCGCTCCAATACTTGGGATATTAAGGCTAAGGGACTCGACTCTCGATACTATACTAATTATAAAGTATTATTAAATTCTATTTTGGAATAAACAGAAAAGCAAACTCTAGATAGCAACCTAGCAAAACTTCAGGCCCAATGTCCGGTGAACTTTGTTGAATTGTTGAATGATGATTGTTGTCCGATGAATAATTGTTTACGAGGCGTATATCCTCCAGGAAAAGTCAATGCTGTATCTGTTTTATCTTTATGGCGAAAGACAGAGCGTGAGACGTGACCCTCCTTCTTCAGTCGGAGAGGTAAGTAGTTGAGACGAGACTGCGAACCATATGAATCAGCATTTGTCTGGACTAATATGAACTTGCCCAATAATAGGTTTGATAAGTATCTGTATGTCGTTATTATTTGTCCCAGTGGGATCTAATTCTCAAACCATAGTATGAAGAAGCATTTATCATTCGGAGAAAAATACACACTGGACTAATCATGCGCTCTTTTTTTTGCGTGGGCTAAACTGGCTGTAGTTCAACTACTACATATCTGTACGTATTGTAAAAATAATTTGCGAATCAACCTCGAGTATGTATGTATGTACTATTTATTACCAGAAGGCGATGAGTTTTCTTTCATCAGAATGGTAATTCGACTTGCAAAAATTATATGTACAGGTTTTACATGTATATAACTGAATGATGGCTCACGAGTCCATGTCCGGTGATTCGGCATCTAGAATAGAAGGAAAACAAGGACGCAGTATTAGCTTACGATTTCGTGTTGCCTCATTAAAATATTTAAGTGCTATTTCGGTATTTCGGAGTTTAATTTTACACTCAATTGGGCATCCGGGATCCTTGAACGGATGGCTGATCTGGACGCAGTCCAAGCCCAGCAAGGTCTCATAAATTCGAACAATGGTTGGATATGGCGTCAAATCAACTTTAAACCTAAGGATAGGTAATAGGTACAGAAAACAGGCAGTTAATGTAAAAGGATGTTTCGTGAAGATTTAGAGCTATTTCCTGTACCGTTTCTCTGCGTTGAAAACTTGGGGAACCAAACATAGGTCCGCTAGAGAAAGGGAATCATGGACGCAGTACTTCCCCGCAGTTTCTTGCAGGACTTTCTCCAGGCCTTTTAATTTGTAAATTCGCATAGTATATAAATACTTCATTTGTATGCAGCTCACTTCAGACGTATGTAAGAAACGCCCATACCCATGTCAATAATAAATTATCAAACACCTGCAAATCCCTTGTTAATGTAGTAGTGGAGCCATTCTGCCTGCTTCTTCTTATCTCCGCTGTACCGTTCGGCGACTAGAGGGCTTTGGAGCGGCTGTATTCCAGAACTGATGATTTGACATATCTGACGAACCCGGGTCCGGGCAACCATGTCTGTTGGTAATAGTGGCTTGGTGGGGTAGGCCTCTTCCAAATATTCAAGAATTGCAATCTACATATTTATTTGGGAGAATTTAGAATTTAGGGTATGTATTTATCGTATGTATGTTTCCTATAGGAAATAATTAGTGCCAAAAAATTCCTGCTTACAGAATCCGTGAACGCAGTTCCATTCACAACTAATGACGGGACTTGGCCAAACGGGTTGATTTTCAAGTACTCGGCAGATCGCTACAACAGAATGTCTCATAAAAAGGTGGATAGTGTAACGCTTGCTAAGTTAAGTTGATGCCCTTTAATAATAGAGACCTGCTCATCGTGCTGTATGTCCAGCCCTTTAAGCGTGTACTCAATTCCTTTGTAGGCAAGAGCTAAAATAATTAATGATATGATTGTATTTACATGGACAACTAAATGCAGTTTTCTTAGTGACATGCTTTGGTTGTATAGGCTGCTTGTATTTAACGGAGAGTTAAAATAATGATTCCTTTTAACAAATTCTGCCTCTTATGCATACGTATTAACATTGCGCAAACATTCTCTTTATTGCAATCAATCGCAATCGTTAAATGTAAGTATACATATGCACTTTACTCACCGATCCTAAGCCTCCATGAGCAGGACGACATATAAAACGAGTACAAAACGGGCTTGCTCTCCATTTTAACGGTTAATACAATTCCGTGGCTCTAAGAATAAGACCATCAGCTCCTTCCGATTACAAATGAATAATTATGTAGGACTGCTAGGACCAACTCTACTATTGGTAATTCGGAACTAACGAGCTCTCCACTAAGCACTACTAATGTGTGTAAGCTAGTAATTCTGAATCTGCTCATTACGCCACATGACCTTCAAACAGAACTGAAAGGTAAACCCGATTAAAGCGGAGCAACACACGATACGAAAACAGTTTACTTTTACTCCTTTGTGCCGTTACACTACCCACCACTATCTATGTACTATAATTTGTTGTTTGGGCACGAGATATGAGATAGATATAGGCACGTAGTGGCTTAGGTTTCAGTAATCTGTATGAAATACCCAATTGACTTAGCTGTTAGCTTCAACTGAATGAGGTTGAGTTAAATATCCGTCTTGTTTTTCCAGTACTCAAGCACCGACTTTATTAAATCAATGTAACGTCTTACAATAGCAAATAGCATATTGTACGCATAAATAAGAATTTACTAACCTACTGATATGAGTAATATGTCGTACGAGCACTGAATGTCAGATACCCGTTAGACTAATTGGGAAAAATATAACTTACCGGTAATATATGGTATGAATACATATATTCATTAAGCATAATACTGTAATATAAGGCTGGCAAATTCGGCGAATTTCATTAAGTGCATACTAGTTACACCAAAAATACACAGTTCAGGGTTAAGCCCAATAACGACAATAAACTAAGTGTTGTGCTATAAACATACTATTTATGTAGTAGATTACTCTTCTAACATTAGTTTAAGCTCAGGAACTCGAAGCAATTCATTGGTACATTACATGGTTATTACGTCGTGTTCAATGGCACGTGATCAGGTCATTTGGTATCTACTACAGCAGTTTCGGAGTCGTTAGTGAAAATAAACCCTGCCGACTAGATTTTCGGTGAAACCTGGACGGACATAATGAGTATTTGTATATCGAACCTTAGCACAACTAACACCCACTTGATTCTATGTATTTCCATTATGATATGAATGGAGCAAAACGTTAGTAGGAGAACGTTTCAAAAATACCTAAATGTAAAATTAACATCCCCCACTTACCATGCAATTACCAAAGTACAAAAGAAAAGATAATAGGGTATAAAGGATAACAATAGAGGTTAACTTGGAAGTCAAGTAAAAAATGATGAAAGAGAAAGTAAATAGGAATCAAAATGGCTTGAAGAGATTTCACACGTCGAGATTCGACGAGACCTTCAGTTTCGACATTCCGCATCTTATTTGCGAACTCTTTCAACCTTGGCCAATTCCTTCAGGTAGCTGTAAAAGATCGAATAGGGACACTTTTGAAGAACCATTTTTGTTTAGTCAACATAAAACACAAACAACATATAGGTATTATAAGTATATTAGTATATTCAATAAATACAATAGAAAGAACCTACTTTTTCTCCAACTCCTTACAACGAATCATGGTAATATCTGAATTTTCGTCATCGAAATCATCCATGCAAAAGGAAACCAGGACTTTCTTCTCAATTCCAAACGTCTTCTCCAGCGCTTCCTTGTACGCAGCGCCCTTAGGAAGATCCGAAACTGTAATATCAAAGATGGGCAATAAATAATAATTTACTACTATCACGACCCAGACTCGCAGCAAAATAATGCTTTAGGGAAGACTAACCGACGGCGGCCTCCATTGTGAGTTTAGGAATTCGGAAAAATTCTGGACAAAACTCACGGAAAGCAATCTTCTGTAGCTCCTCCGGATTAAAGTAATAAAATTTGTGTGTGTCAATGCCAAAAAATACATGGGTGCTACCATCATTCTCACATCGGAACATTCTTTGCCATTTTGGAGAGCTTCCTTCCGGAAAGTAATTTGCGGCTGAACAAAGAAAATAAGAAGTTGATTTGAGTGGATTTATAAAACGAAACACTTGGAAATGATATTGGAACAGGTTGAAAGTCGGTCAAATGTAAAGTGCAGAATGAAATAGAAAGACATACGCAAGAGGACGAGCGCCGGGTCATGAAATTTAGGATAAACTGAAGGTCCCAGAACCATCGACGTGTAGCGATCAATCTGAGCCTCCAAAGTCCTTTCAACGCTCTCCACGTACTTTGACTTTGGTTTTAAATACAACGTTTTGTCAGGACTTCCGCCAATAATCAGGGCCTCAAACTCAATGTCCAAGTACTCATTTAAGTTAAGGAAGTTGTTATCGGGACAGTTTTTCCACTTCCCACCTAGATATATGAATAACAGAATTATTCACAGGAAATGTCATCAATATTACAATTGGAGTCACGGAATCGCAGAAGAAACAAAATGATTGCCAAAGTTGTCGTACGTGCAAGAATTTCACCGTCTCGTCGATAACATCCGATCTCAAGAATATGTTCCCATTCCCACTTTGCACGGGCCTTAATTTGATTGCTGAGGAGCTTCATGGATCCAAGGTCCTTAGTAATGATATTCACTTTCTGAATCCCTTCTTGTGTCTTACCAAGCTAAAAATACGCATTCAATGTTGAAAAAAGACTTAGAATGACTGAACCAGTTTAGGGACCTAATTTAATATAATGACTTCTTATAATTAATGCGGGTCCACTTACAATTTGTATATGAACAGACTGATTCTTGAACTGATCCATGAGCAGGCACATATCTTCATCCAAAATCAAAGGGTTAACTGGAGGGAGCCCATCCAACTCAACTTCATAGCCCTCTTGAGGATGCTGTGAAGTAGCAAATATATTATATTTTGAATCCACCTCTAGGAGATTCAGGTTTGCACCATATAATCCCCCTATACTAAGAACCGGCTCAACTAATCATAAATAGTTAGCTAATATACCTCAGCCACTTCGGCCCCAGCAGCTTTCATCTTTCCCCAAGGAAGCGTGTACACAAATCCCGTATCAACATTTTTTACGAGAACAGAATCCTCGTTCAGCTCGGACATTTGCAGGACATGATAACGCAGGTAATTGGGGAAGTATAAGTCATGCTTGTTTTGAGCCACCACCAGGTCACCCACTTCGGGTCTCTTGGTTAGGTAGTCAACTATGTATTCGTAAAAAGACAGGCAAAGAGAGTGATCATAGATTCATTTGAGCTTGAACTACTCTGATGTGAAATGCGCACAACAGGTGCAGCTTGCAGTGCAAAATCTATGATTCATACCCATTTCCACATTGACCTTGATTTTTTGCAAAATAAACACGATTCGGCTCTTTCGCACGACCTTTGGCATGATATGTAACTGATTATGGCTCGCAAAACTGAGAATATTGAACTTCTCATTTTCCAAGGCGCTGAGCTCGGTAGGAGCGGGCACGTCGCTTATCTTGAACACCTTTTTAGCAACTAGAAATTAATTACATGCCATAAGAAACAAACAACAAACCTAATTAGGCTTTTGTATGGAATTATCTTCATAGATGCATTTATAATTCACCATTCTCATTGAATGCATTAGAGAAATCTTGTTCAACGGTCCCAACCCGAGCTCGGGCTGGGGACGGTACCCCGACCGGTTGAGGTTCAGGGATCTGAAATAACAACCCTCGCCCACGCCCACGACACCATCCAGCAAATATTCCTGAACCACCGCCACCAGTCGGTTGTGGAGAAGCCATGCGTACTGGTACAGCTGAAGGTTGTGGAGAAACCACCGGTACCGGTACAGTTGGAGGCTGTGGGACAACTACGGGTAATCTCACAGTTTGAGAGCCAAGATTTGGTTCAGTTTGGGATGGCTGGAAGGCAGGTCCTAAAAATCCCCGGCCCCGACCACGGCCTAGGGGAAATACAAAGGCGGCCTTTTGAACCAAATCAATTTCATTCACAGCTGGTGAACCAAGGGTTGATTGACCTTGGTCCGGATTGCCGACCAAGGATTCCTCGTCGGTGGCCATGAAGTCTGGTACAAGGTGATTCCTAGTAAGAATGCAGATCTATAGTTTAAAATCTGACTTTAAGGTACTTAACATTGCCGTGGACTTTAGACCTTGTGTGGAAAACTAGTACATGAGCGCCGTTGACATTTCCTCTTTCCTCACTAATTACAACATAAACGTTACTACTTCGGAGTCAAATAATGTGGTTACATGTAATGCTCAACGAACCGTGCATAACTCAGTGCTTAATTAGGTAAAAGAACCAAAAAACTTATATTAATATTTAAAAATTGCAATTAATTAATACACTAGCTTAGAAATTAAGTCATTTAATTTTTGAAGCTCTACTCTGCATGCAGCCTAGAATTAGACCTTTCCAATGATGTACTTCGTTATAATTCAACGCCTTCACAGAACAAAGTCCACAGTAATGCTACCTTACCGTTAATGACTTACTAACTAAATTCACCGGATACTTGTATTCACCGACATTGGTCTCCAACCACTTGCACTAGGGAATGATGCTTTATACACTGTGCCTGGTTGGAGTCTTTATTTACCTTGATTTACATTGAAGAAAAGAAGATATCTTGGCGTTATTTTAAATACGACAGAAATAATTAATTTTCACTACACTCTCTTTGAATATCTCTCTACCTGATGACAAATGTCAGCGCTGGACGCTGACGTCGGTAAACTCATGATATACGTACCCAGTAATACGTAATTATTTAACTTACTCCGCAGCTTCCTGTTGCCCATCGTTCGGATTTTCTTGTTCAGGAAGATTATCCTGAGCGGAATCATCCCCACCTGCATTACGACTTTCTGGGCTCATGCTTCCTGGTGCTTGGGGTAGTGTTGCCTCTTCAGGACCTGTAATTTCAGCAGAGTTGCGACTACTAATTTTTGGCGTTAGGCCAACGTAACTCAGATAAAACTCTTCTCCCGCTTTAGTGCTGAAACAGGTAAAGAGATCGGAATAAATATTAACCCCTAACCCACTTATACTACAAATAGTGTACCAGTAAATACGAGGTAGTGTTAGTAAATGAATCAGTCGATTACTCCTGTACGTTTGGGTCTATAGCCTAATGGCTTATATGTATCACTGGAAAGCAAATCCAAATTAAGCCCGTGTGCGTCGGCAGGCAGTCGCCGACTAATTATACACCCATCAATGAAATTACGCGCTATATTTTTGACAATTTGTTTCTCTACCACTCATGGGTTAAATATAATATTTTTTAAGTACGCCAACGCTCAACGCCAATTTGGAGTGTAAATCGATCATTTCATTTTGACTTTGCCACCAGTATCAAAGGTGTATTATTACTTTCCAAATGTTAAGTGTCTCCTACCTACTTCCGTTCGACCTCCTGGGAATCCATTTGAACAACATAGAAGAGAACGAATCGTATTGGAATTAAAATTGTAGAGGAAGGGTAATGGAATGTCAGCTAACGGTTTTGTAATCGCCTCAAGTGGCCCGTCCTACGAGATACTCTATGCTAACAGTGTTTGATATTAAATGGGAGACTTCAGTTTAGAATTCTTAAATATTATAAAATGTCAAAAGAAAATGTACAGAAGGTATAGGTCACTTCCAGAAATCTTCAACTAAGTACCTGAAAGGCTTTGCAGTAGTACAGTCTTCACTAGTGCAGAATACGGTACTGCAACGGTAGCAGATAGTACGCTTCTCCTTTCGAGGACACTGACAGGTTACTTCATTTAATTCATGTTGACAAGTATCAAAGATATTTCCCCAATTCAAATTGTTTAGAAAAGCGACGTCTCCCACAGCTCTCACTTTGTCACGGTATGTTTTACTTGATGCTAATGAAAAGTCCCAAGTACCGGACTCCTTGACAAGGCCTTCCTTTTGTGCTCTACAGATTCTGGGAGAACAAAAATAAAATTATTAAGTCCTGACTCGGATTTCGTAGATCGGTATATATGTATTTATGTATGTATGTACTCCTACACACTTAGAAATAAGGTACTAGGATTTACTGAATAGTCAGTCAAATTGTACTGAATGGGTAAGGGGCCGTGCTTTCACTGAATTCTCTGTAGGAGTGGGAGAGAAACCTTCCGGTACGCGAGTGTACAGCTCTCTCGGTACAAAGCCACTGAATACACAGTAGTAGTGGTAATGAATTTTCACTATGCATATGAA
>JAQFZY010000171.1:0-43078 GCA_034696285.1 Hypogastrura burkilli
AATACCGAATTTGATAAAGTACAAGTGAATGGTCCTGACAGCTCCCAAAGTCACATCTCTGACATCTAAATTCTACGTATGCGTTCTTACAATGCAATCTCGCAACTATAAAATTCCTCAAGGATGGCCTCGATTCCTTCATGCATCGCAAGTAAGGATTGCGTATTGCATCAGTTACTTACGTAACGATTCATCGTACTCCACCGTCCACTCACTTCAGATATTAGTAGTAAACGCGGGCAATATGGAACCAAGAGTGTAGAAATATTGACTTTATAATAAAATAGGGATTTATTGAAATTGAAAATGGTCATTATACAGGAGATTGATTAAAAATAGTGCAATTTTCACCTTGATTAGCGCATGTCCCGAATATGTATGCTCTCTATCACGAAGATCATCAAAATCAAAGCACGATCCTAATTTCCTTTCTGCATAGTATTATAGTTCATAGCTCTTCATAGGTCGCCCTTCCATGCCTAAATTGAGCTTCTGCCCGGATGAATAATTTAGGACTTGCCCTCATAAAATGAATTGGTCTGATTTCAGGAAGGTGGAGACAAAAGGAGAGGAAGTCGTATGAGAATGTCATTGGAATTCCTGGGCCTATATTAGACTTGGAGATGCCCCGAAAAGAGCTTCTCCCTTTGTGAGCCTGACAGGAGCGGCTTTTTCCTGTCAGACTCCCAAATTAACATCTTTTGTTTTAAGGTAATAAAGCCTTAAGGAATTGTCCTTTGAAAACTAATGTTCTTTCCCTTGTCTGCCCCTGGAAAATGAGGCCTGTAAAAAGAGGAAGGAAGGGCCAGGGAATAAGTGAAGGGGAATCAAAGATGAAAGGGAAACAAATGAGAGCTCTTAAACTTCAAAGGCTCTCAAACTAACAATTGAGATGGAACGACTTTAGCGTACCGATACATAGGTATGAACTATGAACTTGAAGATAACAAGGAGTTTGACTTTTATAAGTATTTCCAGAGACCGTACAAGTATTGATAGTTATATATTTAAATATACAAAAAGGCAAATAGAAAAACCCAGCAACCCTTGAGATGAGATGGAAGTAGTTTAACTTTTCCAGCTCAAGTTTCAGCTTTATAATTTCCGCATGGAAATTATATCTGCCGATTTATTACAAAACGCTGAATATTTTATTAATTCTTATGGTCACTAGACCGAGCACTCTGTTACTCGAGCCGTCGAGGCACGAGTAATTCAATTTACAAGTTTGCATCCTTACTGCCTGAAATCATGAGCAAGATGAACTACTAAATAATTAGCGCAGATGTGCAAGCCTTGCTAAGTGCCAACGTTTCGTTTGAGAGAACACCGTTTTCAAATCTTGAAAAGGTCTTGCCCTGGGTCTGGATAGTGCTTAGTCAAAATGAGCTATTCAGTAAATCAACGCTTAATGTAAAAAGGAAGATAAAGCAGAATTGTTAGTCACTCAGGCATGAGGCATGTAAACCGCCCAAGACACGTTATTAGGACCATTTTATTATTCAAAATATTCATAAGACTATAGAACGATGTTTCTTTCACTATTTTCCAAGTGTATCCTAGTATTACTAATACCTGCATGTATTTCGAATGTCGATGCAGATGAATAGAGTAGCCTCATCCAAGTAAAAGTTACCTAATTAAAACTTTTTTTTCTAAGAAACTGTAAACTGCAATATTATGTCCGCCTCCGTCCTCTCACAAATTCTAATTTGGAACCTCATATTATAATCTTTTGTGCATTAGAATCATAAGGATAAAACCTTGTTAATATAAGTTCTGCCTTAGAATTTAGTTTTTGAATCATTTTCTATACCAGATCCGGATTATGATGATGAGATATGAGATCGGATTCATTAGATACATTATTTGCAATAAAAAGTCATATACTAGCCTCAAACCATGAAATGAAGCCATAAATGAAATGAAAGGAGAAAGTATTGCTTTTACTTGTGAAAAATAAGTACCTATGCTTTCTGATGGCTCATGATCATGCCATTTATATGCCAGTTTCCGTTACTCAGCCATTAAGGCCTTATCAGGCCTGAATAAATTAGCAACTAAATATCTCAAAGCTGGTCAAAGAGCAGGTCCGCGAATAAATTAAGCACAGTGAATTATTTTGTCTAAGTGTGCCTGTGTTCTCAAAGTATTTCAGCTTCTCAACCCGCCAAGGGGTTCCGGTGACACTAGAGCAAAACTGTGAGCGTGACACATCAGGTAATGTGGAACGGAGGTGTTATATATTAGTTGACGAGGTTGTCAAAATACGAACATTTAAACTCAACCTGAGCACGTGAGCGCAGTGAATAAGGTACAAATTAGGCTGGAGAGTGAAAAACCGTGTTGCGAAACAGTACAAAATATGCTGATTAGGATTGGACCTTCTCCTGAAAATAGGCTAATGTTACTATGGCCCTCACCAGAATACATAATTTCAAAGATATCCCGGACAGGACGTTGACATTCCAGCTGACCGATGGATCTATGACACGTCACACACCAACAGTTTGGCAATCGCAACTAGCAACTATAAGTTATGATAACAATAAGACATGCTAGAGGATATGCCTCAAATTGAAAACACGTTTCTGCTCCCAGCTTAATTATTATTGTTTTCGACAGAGTAAAGCAAATCAGAAGAAAGGAATACAATGGAAATGAAGGTAAGGTATGAGCTAAGATGTGGTAAGTAAGCACTAACAAAGGGAAGCAATTATGAAGACCTTTCTCCGATTGCTTTTTCGTTACAATGAAAGGAGAACCAATCTTCTTTTCTCTGTTCCTTTGAGAGTTTTTACTATTTACTGTCCCTCTTTTCAATTACTTCCTTTCACAGAGACTTAACCCTGTCCGGGCTCTTGTTGACAAGAATTCAGTCGAATGTAAGTCAGTGGAAATGGAAACCTTACTCCCAGGATCCTATTAAGTGTCTTGTGTATTTTATGATCCAGTGGAGAACAGTATTTCGGAATTTCCGAATCCTCTTTCTCTCAACTTAATTTGTGTCCTAAAATACATAGAACTACGCAACAAAGCTGCAGTGTGTTGTTCTTATTCAGGTAACTGCAGGTTCTAATTTTCCGTCTATTTACATAGCTACAAGATATTGGGATCTTCGATCGACCATGAAGACCTAAGCTACATTTCAAGATGACTAGTGGTTGATTTGGATTTTGGTGACCCAGCCTAACTGTGCGTAGAATATCAGCGCCGGTTTTTCTGTCCCGCCGCGGATTCCTTAAAGACGAACGTGTTGTGCGAATCCCGGAGGGAGGTGGGAGTGACGGATTGGGACCATGTCATCCATATTAAGCGGCTTGCCCAAGTACCGATTTCTTCGGCTGCGGGTTGACGGGAGCCCGGTAGCCTCCTCGAGTTCCGCTGAGCTCGGAGGAGCGGCTTTAATAATGACGAAGATGACAACCAGAATTGTTGAAATTATAGCACAGGCCAAGGCAGTAATCTAAATAGAAGTGACATGAGTTGATAGTGGTCGGTACTACTATCAAACTGAAAGAAAAATGTAGATGTATTTACAATATTTGTAATTGTGCAAAATTCCTACAGGAAGTTACCTAGTCCTTTCTATTACGAGTTTTAGCGTAGGTACAACGTGCAACACTTGCAAAGAATAAGTATACAGTAGCAGCCTTACCCCAGCGAAGATTTTGGCTCCATAGAGCTGGCAGACGCTGATAGACTCAAAGCCTTTTGTGGCTGGATCGGAGTCCACGTTGCAACCGAAGGGATACTCAGCCTCGGAAGCAACGTGCTCAAACTTGAAGGCTGTTAGGATTTCAAGGACGGAAGTGGCCATAAAGGCAAAGCAACTGACTGCATAGTAAATCTCCCACTAGAATAAATCAATTCCGAAGATAACATTAATTATTAATCATAAGTAGGGACTCAATTTGTTACTAGAATGCACATAAATATAGGGGAATTGCAGTTTGGAAGACTAACATATGCATTCGTTGTAAGATCATTCACAAATTTCGACATGCGAGTGCATAGGTTGATCCCGGACATGAATGTGAAGACGGTCACCAGCGTTAGAGCAAATACGGCTAGGCCGGAATCTCGCTTGTAGCGCTCAATTTTGGTTGAAATGACTAGCTTCTGTTCCTCCAGCGGCAGGCCGGTCAGATTTCCTTTCATGTACTCGTAGAGGAAGTTGGTTAGGCGGGTTTCGATGGCCTTGATTTTGGGCGCAGGCCTTGAGGACTCGTCAATTTCGTTCAGAATAAACGCCTTTGTATCTTCCATCTCATAATTAAACTCCCGGTCAGCATGGAGAGCAACAGAGGAGAATATGACACAGAGTAAGCCAAAGGCCTGAAGAAAGAACAAATCGTCATTACGATCAAGTCGAATACAAGCTGGTGCATTATGTGGTAACTATAAAATGCAGATGGATAAACTTACGAAGAGCATCATCTTCAGTGCATTGGCCAAAAGCAGCAGATTAATTGAGATTCCCATAATGCAGTTTGTTTAAATGTTAGACGGGACTTGAAGTCGTGCAGCACTGAACACAGAGCTAAACTATTGGAAGGTCCAATCAAAGGTAAGATGCTTGTATAAATTCATTGCCAGACAAGAGCTAGCTCAGATCTGACTCAGATCAGTAAATGATCAAACCTTAGAGGATGAAGCGCAATTGAAATGGCCCGCTATTTACATTCATCCGAGTGCATCTGAGTTCTCAGCTAGTCAACAATGTGATGCAGGGTCAATGACCTTTCAGCCGCCATATACGCTTCGCCATGCCAATCCATATCAAAGCCAAGTTCATACACGAAGCGCGGGAGCATCCGAAAATTCCGCATTTGAAAACAAGCTCTGTTCACGAATTTTGGATTTTGCATGTTTGTATGTTGATATTTAAAATTCGAAGTCTTTCACATTTGTAAATACAAAAGGCAGGCTAAGTCTTAAGCGACGGAAATGGTTACACAGAATACTTACTCGATCCTGATCGCCATCACTTGGGTACGGAAATATAAATTATACCAAGCATGCCTTGCCATATTTGATTTCAAATTATATCAGTGTAATAATTCGATATTCGATCCTTATACTGTGTATTGTGGTTTGCACAGATTACCTCCTTTGCACTTCTGAATTGGTTTGACAGCCAGTGTAACCAGCAAGTGTCCATCTCCAAGACAGTCGGCTTAGTCAGCTCCCCGCTCTATGTTCTTAAAATCGGACTTCGGGTTCAATTCATCATGGTTGTCATTTGTTCTGCAGGATTCCTGTCACGGCCTAAAAGGCCCGTCTTATCGTTTGGAGTTTCTGTATGTACCTAAACCTACATTTATATTTATACCGAAAAAGTCCCACTCGTGACCGAATCAGACCGACTATAACTGTCAAAACAGGTTTGGATAACTATACTTGCGATTGTAATGTCAGTGAGTGCTGTGGCAGCAGCGAAGAATTTCCCACGCCTCCTAGAAAGCCTGAGATCCTTTACTCAAGCGACGGTCCGCGTTGATCAAGGGCAAGTTTATCAATTAGTGGATGACTTGCAAACGAAGCATGTGAGTTCTGACCCAGAACGCGTAAAGTTGATACGATGAAACTATGCTGTTGCTGAGATACAATAGGTCAAGTTCGTAAAGATTTTCTGATTCATTAAGCAGAAATGCTGCGGTCTACGAAGCTACGAGGATTATACATCCACTGAACTACGGAGCTTCCTTCTAAAGCTTAACAAAATAGAGCCAAATGTTGATGTACCTAAATCCTGCTGCACCAGGGAAGTGGAAGGGTGTAATCAGAATGTGTTCAATGGAGCTTCAAGTCTTGTCAACCGAGACGTGAGTCTCTTTGAACCCATAAGATTTTCATATGCTTAAATACCTCTACCACTACACTACTCTACTTACAGTTTGGTTGCTACGAAGTAATTTCAAAGACGGTGACGAAATGCAATGCTAATCTTGTCTCGTGGACGATCATTCTTCTCTACCTCCAAGCTATTTACATGAATATTCTGACCTGGGCACACCTTCGACATCATCAAAACTTATCCTTCTGGATATTTGGGAGGGTTCGTCGACAAACTTTCGACGGTGGAATTCGAGTCCCGTTAATGTTAGAAGAAACGTCTTGTACCGGGGCCGGGGACTACTTTCCAACCTTCTTGCATCAGGACTAATTGGAAGTTGCGTCCAGCATTGCTAATTTTAGATCAGCCTACCTTGTAAATAGTTTGATAATAATAAGCAAATGTTAAAGTGCAACAGATGTAACAGGACCAGGTTCGTCCTTTATTTACGTTTCTATGCTTTCCCGATAAGTGTGGCTATAGATTTTTTTAGAACTAGTTTTAATCGTTTGACCGTAAGTCCGTTGTACTTATGCTCTTTCTCCACTACGAAATTGCAGGAGTACGATTATGTAGGTTACAATGGCTCCAATTCCCTGAATTAATGTCTGCCGATCTAGGACGAAAAATTTGCCCGGGTTGATTACAGGTGGCCTGGTGGTAGACCGTATTAGGAGGGACTGGATCTATGCAGTAACAATATAAAGTAAACTATTAGTTGTTCCAATGAAAACACATTAGCCACTAACCTGGGTACTCTCTTTTAAATCCAAATCCTCCAACCCCATTTGTTTTTCGTGGTACAGGAGGACCGCATTCTGAGCCTATGCCGAATAAAAGCCGTTAGTTTCTGTGGCCAATAGTATTTTCTGAGTCTTTGAACTTACTTTCGCCGTAAGAAAAGTCGCCGAGCTGCAGATGACGAATATAGTACCCCCGTTGGTAAGGAAGTCAGGGAGCGTGTAGGTCAAGATGCTCTCGTAAAGGCCTTCCCGAACAAAATTGCAGGTCATGTACAGCGTGTTGATTATTAGGAGAATGAGGGAGGTGACCATAATTAGCAGTTCCGTGCAAAAGGTATTGTTAAAAGAATTTACGAGGTTCTCCAGGTTTTGGTACTGCGTGAGGAACGTGAGTCGGGCATAATGCTCCTGTTTCACGGTCGAAGTGGACCTGGCTTCCTTGTTTCCCACAACGGAAAATCCTATTGCTATCAAGTCAATTAGATGAGCCAAATAGATCCCTTCAATTGTATGGAGAATCATGTAGGAGTTCCATAGCAGTAAGCCAAATATGAATGTCAGAGCTACCAGAGTAGAATAGGCGTCAAGAAACAAGCTGCCCACAACGTATGCTGTACGGATCCAACTGAAAATGGTTATCAAGCATATTGTGATCAGTATTTTGTTGAACTTCCTCCCGTGACCCTTCAGCTCTTCTTCAAAGCATATTTTCGAAGATTCGGATCCGGACTCGTAGACGTTCTTTAATAATTCCTGAAGGTTCCCCCAAAATGACAGCGTCCTTCCCCGTGTCACAATTCCATAAAGCCGAAGAATGGAGTGGCCGTATATAACTGCAAAGACGCCCAAGTTGAACCCAAATCGATCCGTTTCGTTATTTTTTCCAAAAATAGCAGCATAGTCATCTATCAGAAAGTTCCAGTTAATTGACCAAGCTATCAGTACAGCCAATTGCGTCCCAGTTAACAGGAATGGAAAGCTGAGCCATGAAAATGTTAATTGATTCTGTTGATTTAGCCCGAATGGATGGTAGCCCATTAGCTGGGACGATAGGGTCACAAGTCGAATGTTCTCCCTCATCACCTTGTCAAAAATTAAATTAGGTTTACCGTTGTGTCCGGCAATTTCAGCAGAGAAAACGTTCATCTTCCATTTCGGTATCATCGCAGAACCAATAATATTTGGAGTACAATTTGTAAACTTCACTGAAACAGAAAACGAAATATTGTCCACGTCCACTACGTCCACTATAGATGTGTCTAGTGGCTGCTCAATCCTTAATATGAGGATGAATTGGGACCGAAGCCCTATGTAGGGTTGGGATACCATAATTGATTGACATTTAATGGTCAGTATTATAGCAGAATTTACTTTCGCCCTCCAATCATTTTATTTATGCGTCCTAACCTCGTACTAGAAATAAAGTGAAAAGTAAACAATTAGTAGTAAGATAAGTTTCCTTAATTTGATTAAACAAGCTTTTTTGAACAAACAAGAACATCTTAAGAATATTTCTCTGAATACAAAGAAGGTACACAATGAAAAGCTTTTATTTATTTACTTCATTAGATATTCGATCTTCCTCCGATTAATTTTCCTTTGGATTCTATCTCTACCATCCGTACTTTGTATCGTGAAGAATTTGTAAACTGAATTCTCTGTTTAGGTGAGTACTCCAATTTCGTAGAACGAGAGAATGGGCGGGTCCACAAATAGGCAGAATACAATGATTAGTGTAAAAGCGTTGTGTTAGTTATTATGTAACCTGTAGTATAATTTTTGTTAGCAGTTGTTCCATCAAAGCACTGTTTGCGCACATGATAGATTTTTTCAGTGATAGTCTACGTAAGGAATAAAATAAAATAAATGCCTAACCGCTAGGTCACAAACCCATAGCTCCAGAAGTCGTACAGTAGCATTAAGCGAGATCGCTACAGCTCGATCGAAGCAATAATGTACAAACTGGAGGATTCCTTTCTCACCATGGGAATCTTATATCCCCACTCCGTCACCGTCCCTGATACATTTGACAAACTTTATCGGAAGTCCAACTATTTGGTAACCTTGATGGCCCAGCTCATGGGCTACTTCCCATTTTCCGTTGACCAGGCCAACCAGATAACTTTCCGCTGGCTCAGCATGAAGACATTTGTGACTGCATTACACCTTGGAGGAGTTGGGCTCGCCGGCGTGAATTTCTACATAAGGCAGCTTGAAATGTCACAGGTGGCCGGGCTTACCAATAACGTTGACAAGTTTGGAATGTCTCTGGTCATGATGACAACCTTACTCACTGAATCGGCTCTTCGAGTTCTCGGGCTTATATACAACAAGAGAACCGTTGATTCGTTCCGAGCCCAATACATGACTTTAAAGGGAATCTACCAAGATGCTTCACCATCGACCAGGCGATACTTTGAAGGGAAATTGAATGGCGAGGCTAGCAAAATGAACAGGATTTGCTTGATTCCTTTCTATCTAGCACTGGTTTACCTCTTCGGCTCCCTTCTTCCTGTTTCATTTCAAATCCTCTCAGCTCAATCAACCCAGCACGGGACACTAGTTTTGACCGGAATGGGTCTCTGGAACTTACACATCTTGCTCTCCATCAACAAGAGCCTTGGCTACATTAATGCAATTGATTGTATTGGGATTGGGTTCTCAGTTCTGAGATTCGAGCAGGCTGCAAATGAGAATGGCCGGCTACAATGCTGCAAGAAAAGACAACCACTTCAGTTTTCTAAGCACTTTTCGGCTCTCGAAAAACTGGTTCAAGGTTTGAACGAAGATTTTAATATTGAGCTGACGCTTGTGGTCACTTATTTGGGCGTTTCCCTTGTGAGCGGACTCTACGGATTTGCAAACACACTCCAGGCGGGAAAGCTGGATAAATATTGTCATATATTGCCAGAATTAATCATACATGTCCTTGAACTATCTTTCCTCTGTAAAAGCGGAACTGGGATGACCAGAGAGGTAATGTATATGTATAATGTAACTATCATGATCAGGACAGCCATGTCATGGAGAGATGGAAGGCGCAGTTAATAACGAAGTCTTTAATATTCTAATGACTTAGGCCCGGACCACGGCGTTGGAAGCATCTGCAAGCCAGAAGATGCCTGACTTTACCCCAAAATATCAGGTCTGTATAGTGTTAAATGTGTATTGTATCCAAAAATGCAATGAAAAGTTGGTTACTTCTGAAACTGGTTTCAGACAATGTTAATAAAAGGGATAACCTTGCCTCCATCTGTCAGCCCAGGAGATCTATTTGACCTTAACTGCAGGCTTTTTGTGTCCGTAAGTCATTCTGTTTTAATGCCCCATAAAGTCAGGAACAAAATGTTCGCCAATCGAGTGAATATTCGAATTTTCAGATTATGGGAGTCATATCTACCTTCCTAATCGTATTACTTCAATTTCGAGGCTCGTAAGCGTAAGATGCTTGTCCATACATTTCGTAATTCTTCATAAGAGCTAGTCTGTGCAAAGCCGATCGAAACCAAAGTTATTGTAGAACAAATAAATAAACCTGTCCTATAACACAATCTCCATTTAAAGTGGTAGTGTCCGGTTTTATTTATTTTAGTTCGTATCGAAGAGTCCCATTCAAATTGATCTCAATTATACTGCAGCATGTGCAATTCGCAGGGCTTAATTTGTTATAGTACCTAGTCGCTACTCTGGAGCAAAGTGTTGGTTTATGAGTTCCGGAACTGGAGCAGGACGACTATAAAAGTAACAACCGTTCCAATGATCTGAAATAGAGTTACAACCAATTGAAAAACCTATGATTAATGAGTACCGACAAAACAGCTTTAAACGGAATCACCTGCTTATAATGATATGGTACCGTACTTACCGTAGAGTGCAATTTCCGATTAATTTCGAAGTAGAATCCTGCGCTAAGTACCGGGAGCGTTGTAATTGCCCTTATCTGGTAAAAAATGGAACATGAAAGTTTTGATTACTTCGACTTGGTCGCTGCAGAGTGCTAAAAATCAAGGGTACTTAAACGAACCTGATGGACAAGGTTCGAATCCGAACTATACTTACTCTTCGACTCTTCTATTGCTGCTTGCTGAGCCTATGAAGACATTGGAGAAAATCAGCAGCATATTTAACAAATTATAACAGATTGTACGTACAAGTAGTAAAAATTTAAACAACTAACCTCCCTTGTCAGCCACGTTCCGGAGTTACAGAGTAGAGTTAATGCTAAATAATTTATAATTAGCTCGGGCATGGCATAAGTAACGGATCCAATAGGCCCGGTTCGTATTACTCCAGTGACGTAATATAAGGAACTTAAGAGCCTGATGCCTGAATAAATAACTATAATAACGAGTCCCAGGCAAAAGTCTTCGCTTAAAGTTTGAACTATCCTGTCTAAGCTCTCAAAATGTTTGAAGAATTGGAACGAGCGGATGGTTTCGTACTTCGCTGATTGTTTCCTAGTATTGCTTGACGCTTGCTCTTTCCCGATAACAGAGAATCCAATTCTTATTAAATCAATTACATGAACGCAGCCCAACGTCTTCACGGTACCTACAAGAACCAGGAAATGTAGAAAGAGTGCAGTAAACGAGAACTGAATTCCGAAAGAAATTGGGTACATGGTAAGTATTTTCAGAACACTTGGAATTGCCGACTGACACACATAGGCTACTATCAATGGACAACAGACTAAGCATGTCCGTTTCATTTTGGTTGTGTGATCCTCAACTTGCTTTTTGAAATAGCTTTGCGATGAAGGAGAAACACTCTGATAAATTTCCAACATAACTGCCTCCTTCTTCAGCAAAATATTCCGTACTTTATTATGATGCACAAGTACGAGTGCTCGGATGCACAAGTCACAAATGGCTGTTGAGTTGACTGTGACTGAGGAATCAAATCGATCAACAATATTACGATTGTTAAAAATGCTTGTAATTTCAGCTTCCTCCATCAAGTAGAATGTGGCCATGTACGCGGTCGCAATGATGTGGATGAAGGCGATAAAGACTTTGACGCTGAGCCAGCGGAAAGTTATTCTGCTGGACTGCTCAACTGTGAAGGGGAAGTATCCCATGAACTGAGCTGTGACTGTAACCCAAGAACCGCTCTGCTTCAAAAGTTTCTCAAACGTTTTCGTATTACTGACTTCCGGAACGTCTGTAACTGTGACGTTACTCATATCAAAGAGAGGTTCATGTACCTTTACCAACATAGCGACTCGCAAAATATATAAATGTCTAAGGAATTGCTTGCCAAATTCATATACGACTTCAAAGGCTAAATTTTTTCTGGTACTACTATTGTCAGGAATGCCCAAAAGTATGTTGTCGTTTGAAGGCTCGCTTCCATTCAATACTAGATACTAATAACGCAACTCAGAAATTTAATTTGTGCTCATAGCTCAAATATTTAATTTTATCGTATTTCATATTTTATATCGCTTTCTTGTAGCACAACCCGCCGTATGTAATGCCGCAGATAAGAGATCACTTCAAAGGTACACCTTGTCAAATAAGTTATTTCGTAAGTGGGCGAGCACGCAACGTATACTCTCCATTTGCTGGAAATTATCAAAAATAAAAATTGCACTTATCCAATTCCAAGAAAGACTGGGCGTGTCAGCAAATAAATGGAATACAGCCATTAGTCTAAAAGCGTTCTCGTATTATGTGAGCTGTATAATTTATTTCATTTCTCAGCAAGCACTGTGGACACAACCTATGGTTCAATTATAGTAAGAACAGTAAACTCACGTTAATACACATGCTCAGATTCCGGACTATGAATTCCATTTGACAATCCGTTAGGTCACATAAATAACCCTAGTTCCAGAAGCATTCAGCAAAGGCGCTCTATTCTTTGCAATGCATAATGTCGCAACAAGACAACTAGAAAAATAGCTCAAAGTGTAGCCAGACTGACGGTTTCGTTTTAAGGAGAATTGTCCTCGACCTTAGCGATGTACAAAATGGAGAATTCGATTTCTAACGTAAAAGTCGTACAGCACCCCACGCCGGCAGACATATTTGACAAACTTTATCGTAAGTGTAGCTCTTTGGTGACCTTGACTGCCCAGCTGATGGGCTACTTCCCGTTCGGCGTGGACCAGGCCAACAAAATAACCTTCCGTTGGTTGAGCATTCAGACATTTCTGAGTCTATTTCACCTTGGAGGGATTGCCCTGGTCGCTGTCAACTTCTACATGAGACGGCACAAACATTCGAAGCTGGCCAGCCTCAGTAACAGCGTTGACCAGTTTGGAGTTTCTCTGGTCATGATGTCAACCTTCCTCTCGGAATCGGCTCTCCGAGTCCTCATACTAATTTACAATAAGAAAACCCTTGATTCATTCCAGGACCAACATGGGACTTTGAAGGGAATCTACCTCGATAGTTCTCCGTCATCTAAGAAATATTTCGAAGAGAAACTGAAGGCAGAGGCTAGCAAAATGAACAGGATATGCCTGATTTCCTACTCCATCACGCTGGTTTATTTCTTCGGAATTCTGCTCCGCACATCAATTCGAATACTTTCGGTTCTCCCACTACACCATGGGGTCCCGGTTGTGGTTGGAATGGGCCTCTGGAACTTACACGTCCTGCTCTCCATCAACAAAACCCTTGGTTATATCACGGCAATTGATTCTATTGGGATTGGGTTCTCAGTACTTAGATTCGAGCTGGCCGGCAATAATGGCAAGAACATTGTATCCTTCAAGAAAGATCAACCGTTCTTATTTGCCAAACACTTTTCGGCACTCGAGAACCTGGTCCAAGTCCTAAATGAAGAGTTCTGTATTGAGCTGTCCATTGTGGTGACCTACTTAGGGATTGTCCTTGTGAACGGACTATACGTCTTTACCGGCTTATTACAGGACAACGGAGACCTGGGAGATCATAGTTTACCTATGGCGCCGGAACTAATCATACATTTCCTGGAATTATTTCTTCTCTGTAACAGTGGAACTTGGATGACGAGAGAGGTAATGTATTTCTTAATACTAATCATGACCATTATGGAGAACGCTGTTAAAATCTCTCATTAAAAATAACATAGGCCCAGCACGCGGCGTTGGAAGCATCAGCTAACCTGACGAGGACCGACGTTAGTCCGGCGTATCAGGTTTGTGTTATATACTATGTACAAGCAAATCACTGAGATAGAAGGGATTATTTTTGTATTCTTGATTCAGACACTGCTACTGAAAGGGATAACCCTGCCTCCATCTGTCAGCCCTGGTTATTTCTTTATAATTGATAGAAAATTGGTCGTTTCCGTGAGTATTTTTGTTTAGAACCAGCATTACTGATTACTGTACTACCTTGCAAGGCATATAATGACTATTCAAATTGACAGATTCTGGGAGTGATAGCTACCTTTATAATTGTATTACTTCAATTTCGAAGTTCGTAAGATGCAACATTTCGTGGTTCTTTCCTATGGATGGATACATTTCTTTCATGCAAAGTGCAACCCTAATCCACACATGTAGAAACGCCTCTACTTTTGGAACCAAGGATTCAATAAGTCAAGTCGAGGATTGCGATACGAATACGAACAAAACGATGAGGCCATTGAGACCGCACATCAAGTGTACTATTTACAAGCTACAGTAAATACTATAGCTATCAATTATACGACATACAATTAGGCTGAATTATGTTCTACAAACATATGATTGGTCATTAGTTAAATGGATTAATGGTAAACATTTGCACTGTTAAGAAATTGATGTTGGAAGGAATGTGAAAGTTTCGGAATCCTTGTTTTTCCTTTAGATACTTTTCTAGTGGCAATTGGCAACACCAGTGCATACCAAGAGCAGTATACTTCATTAAGTATAACGTGACGTCGGAACGAAAACTTTTAACAGCTAGAGTACAAAATTTACCAGATCATTCGCTTAGTCTTAAAGAAGCATTTGTAATGCCGAATTCGGAACCGCATCATGCATTTGGCTTGACTTCCGTCACAGTTCCAGATTCCTCTAAGACGGGGACGAAGGCGTTCCAGAGGCTTTTGAAGCAGAGCTCCTCCTTGGTTACGATCACAGCTCAGCTCATGGGATACTTTCCCTTTACAATTGATCAGCACACCAGAATAAGCTTCCGCTGGATCAGCATCAAAGTCATCATTGCCTTACTCCACATCATTGCACTCACGATCATGGCCACCTTATACTTTGTGCAAAAACCGGAAATTGCAAAATATTACAAGAGCGGTACCAGTGTTGATCGATTTGGGAATACGCTTATAATACTCTCAACAGCGATTTGTGAGGCGAGCATTCGAGCTCTCGTCCTGCTGCAGCATGAGAAAGTCCAAACCATTTTAGAGAATCAGGAGACAGTTCTATTGGAAATTTACAAGAGTGTCTCGCAGTCATCGAAAACTTATTTCGAGGAGCTACTCAAAGCTCAGTCTACGAAAATGAGTCGAGCAGCCCTAGTTACTTATGCCTTGACCCTAGTTTATGTCATCCATACGACGGCTCCAACGATTATGAAAGTACTTGAATCTAATCTAGTCCCGTTCGGGATTCAATTTTCCGTGACCATCCTCATTGTAAATTTCCAGCTCATTTTAACTATCACCAAGACCCTGGGTTGTGTTCATGTCATTGATTTAATACGAATTGGATTCGTCGTGCTCAGGCAAGAGCAGGCATCAGCTAATAAACAGGTTGTAATCTACGGGACGAGTCACTCATTCCCTTTCTTCAAGCATTTTGAGAACTTGGAAAGGTTGGTTCAAAAGTTGAGTGAGGACTTTTGTCTTGGACTCTTATTGATAGTTATTCATTTGGGCATCACGCTCCTAACTACACTCCATGCCATCTCCGGATCATTAAGGACTGGGGAAGTTGTGGATATTTTTCACACCGTTCCTGAGCTAATTCTTCATCACTTGGAGCTCATTCTGCTCTGTGATTCCGGAACGTGGATGACAAAGGAGGTTAGCACTGGCAAACTTTTACTAAGTTCAACTGCGGTACCTTCGATTTTCTGCCGAATAACCGAACAGTCTCGAGATTATTTAAAGCCTTATACGATCATGTGCTCCCACAGGCTCAGCAAGCAGCAAGTGAGCGATCGGCTGCTCAGAATAGTGCTGATCTGAATCGAGCCCATCAAGTTAGTTTCAAGCCTATTAAACTTTAGCACGTTATAACTAATGAGTGCGACCACTTTATAAATACTACCCTGCACTGCAATATACTTATTCCTGGTTTCTGAATTGCAGGCAATTACAACGCCGCCGACGGTTAGCGCAGGATATTTCTTTCAAATCAATCGGCAATTGCATACGTCGGTGAGCACAGTATTTCTACTAAGTATAACGTATGTACAAATGTTGTTACTGGTAATAACTTCTACTATCTACGCTCTCTCAACCATTTTGGTGTTACTTTCAGATAATTGGAGCAGTAGTAACATACATAACTGTTTTACTCCAGTTCCAGAATTCGTAAAACAAGCTAAGTAAATCTTTCACCAACAACTTGTAAACAACGGACATTAAGAGGAGGACAGCAATGCCAGAATGGGTCGCGAATGCGAACGAGTCATATGCAGATACTATACCTAAACCCCGAAAACGGGCAATGACCGTTGAAACCTGCCACAATCCGAAATGACTACTTTTCCAGTGGCAAACATTTGCTAGTAAAATGAGGTGCTTGAGTTGGTTGAAGAATTTCATACGTAGATATTTATTGTGTAAAGACACACACAACGTTGCGAAACGTTTCGTACAATGTTTACTCATAATGATTTACTTATCACTTTGTATTTCATTATTCGCTATCTTGAGGCCCTTCCCTATTTCCAAATATTAACACAGTAAACACAATTTTTTGAAACGATTTGATTCTTGGTCTTGATCTTATTGATGCTTTATAGTGTGTAAATAATACAAGTCCGGTCCTTTTTCCGTATTGTGTGCTACGCTACACAATGAGATGGTGAAACAGATTAAAGGGAAAACACATGTGCTGTTAGTAACTTAATCTTGGAAAGAGCTACTGGTAAAGAGATTTCAAAAAATATTTTCGACACTTTTCTGAGCTCGTGGCAGACGGCAGACACCTTACCAGTATAACAGAGTAACGTCAATCTGCAGCAGTATAATGGACTAGTCCTGAGCAATTATGGAATTGCTGAAAAAGGGACCTCATCATATCTTTGACTTGAGTGCTGTCACATTCCAAGAGTATGGTGATCCCGACACGAACAGGTTCAAGTTTGAGAAGCTTTTGAAGCAGAGCGGTTCATGGATCACAGTCGCAGCTCAGCTCATGGGCTACTTTCCCTTCTCAGTTGATCAGCAAAATAGAATGACCTTTCGCTGGCTCAGCTTCAAAGTCCTCCTCGTCCTCTTCCACCTAACCGTCATTTGGGTACTGGGGATTGTTTACTTTGTAAAAGAAGCCAAACTTGCACAACGTTACAACGAAACGATGAACAGTGTTGATCGGTTTGGGAACTGGCTTTCAATCTCTTCAATCGCTCTCTGTGAGTCCGGCATACGGGTTCTTGTACTTCTGCAGCACAAGAAAGTTCGAGATGTCTTGGAAAACCAGGAACGAATCCTCAGAGAAATTTACAACAGCGTTTCTTCATCATTTTATTTCGAAGAGCAACTTAAAGCTAATGCTTCTAAAATAAGAAGAGTTAGCATTTTGGCGTATTTTCTAGCTGTACTGCACTGCATTTTATCTCTGGGTCCCATAGTTCTTAATATACTCTTGACTTTCCCATACCTGTACGGAATTCAATTATCCCTAGGTATCTACTTTCTAAATTTGCACCTTCTGTTAACAGTCATTAGGACCCTAGGTTTCGTTCATATTATCGATCTGATACGAATTGGATTCTCTGTGCTAAGGAAGGAGCAGGATTCCATAAACTATGCGAAGGTCCACCACTCATTTCAATTCACCAAGCACTTTGGAAAACTGGAAAGACTAGTTCAAACTTTCAATGCGGAATTCTCCCTAGGGCTCTTAATTATAGTAATTCATTTCAGCGTTCATCTCCTCATTATTTTATTCAACATTGCTAAATTAATAAGCACGGGAGACCTTGGGTCAATTATTTACTTCACTCCCGAGCTAATTCTACATTACTTGGAGCTAGTTCTACTCTGTGATTCGGGAACGTGGATGACACGGGAGGTTCGAAATTAAATTGTTTTCGGCTTCCCTGCTCGAATACTACCGCTACAATTGATCCAATACATTGACGCGCTTTTATCAAATATCCTCACAGGCTCAACAAGCAGCGATGGAGTATTCAGCGGTACTGAACAGTATGGATTCAAACCTGGCTATTCAGGTTTGTGATATGCGTGTAGTGTAACGAATCTGAGGTCAAAATTTCAATTGGGTCTTATTTATTCCTGATTCTATTTATTCTTGATTTTAGATACAGGCAATAAAAACGCCACCAGTGGTTAGCGCGGGTTACTTCTTCGACTTGAACCGTCACGCGCATGCCTCAGTAAGTGCTATACTTGTGTAAAGTACCTATGCAAAGTTATGCGCGAATACAAAACGGTCCTCCAGCTTGATAGCTGTCTACTTTTATTGACCGAAATTACATGATCCTGAATCTCAAGAATGAAGATGATCACTATAATTTTTCATTTCAGATCATTGGAGCAGCAGTAACTTATATAACAGTTTTACTTCAATTCCGTAATTCGTAAGCCATTCACAGGCTGCCATTGGATAAGCTTCTGCGAATCATGTATATTGTGATGCATATCTTACACCAAGGTTCCTTAATTCCGACTCTCGATTATATAAAAAATTTGAGCATGTAGCGTGTCTATGATTATGTCAATAAATATAACGCTGGACCTGGACATTGTATCTTTGTATCCATATATCAAATTATGTTGCTAATATTTACTTTTTCTTGAATTGGAAAGAATACTTCACTTATTGTAAGTGAGGTATGGTTTACAATGCCAGACTCAAGAAGAAGCCGCAGATAAATACATAGAAAGGGAGGCGTAAGCAAACACCATGCAACAAATTCATGTTAAAACGTTATATCGCACAGTTTATGATGATTTAAGATGTCATGTCAACCATGATAACCGACGTGAAGAACCTCGGCTTAATATACACGCTCGGAGTACGATTGGCTTACAAAACCTTGTGACACATGATTCTGTGGATGCAGTCCATTCTTTGCAACAGGTGCACTCACGTCAAGAAATGGGAACAAAAAAATTAGCATAATAGTACCGATGTGTTGCCTAACCCATTAGTTTGACTATTTTTTTGTCCTATACAAGGAATTATAGCAACGCAGAAGATGGAAGATTCGATTCCAAACATGAACAACTTATATCTAAAGTCATCCTCCGTCACCGTCATAGACCAATTTGACAAGCTTTATCGGAACTGTTACAATTTGGCGATCTTGATGGCTCAGCTAATGGGCTGCTTCCCATTTGCAGTCGACCCGGCCAATAAGATAACTTTCCGTTGGTTGAGCATCCAGACATTTGCGAGTTGCTTACACATAGGAGTCATTGCGTTAGTCGCCATCATTTCCTATTTAATGATGAATGAATTTTCAAAACTGTATGGTATCGATGACAGCATTGAAGAATTTGGAATTTTATTGCTCGTGATGTCAACCGTGATTTCTGAATCAGCTCTCCGAGTTCTCGGCCTTATTTCCAATAAGAAAATCCTTGATCGTTTCCAGGACCAACATGCGACCTTGAAGGGAATCTATCAAGGTGCTACACCGTCATCAAAGCAATATTTTGAAGAGAAATTGAATACCCAAGCTAGTAAAATGAGAAGAATATGCTTCACTTCATATGCACTAACTTTTGTTTACTTCTTCGGATCCCTGCTTCCTACTTTTGCATTTATCACACTTTCGGCTCTTTCAACACAGTCTGGGATAATATTTGCGACTGGACTATGTCTATGGAAGTTACATCTCATCCTCTCCATCAACAAAACCCTTGGCTACATTGTTACAATTGATTGTATTGGAATTGGCTTCTCGGTTCTGAAACACGAGCAGGCTGAAAAGAGGATGGACCTATTTTCTTACAAGAAAAATCAACGGTTCTTATTTTCTAGTCAGTTTTCGAGACTCGAAGGGCTCGTTCAAAGTTTAAATGAAGGATTTTCTATGGAGCTGACCATTCTGGTGACTTACTTGAACGCCTTGCTTGTGTTTGGACTGTTCGGATTGGCTGGCACGCTACAGAGCAGAAATCTGGGAGACTATTTTAATTTATTACCCGAACTAATCATACATTTCCTGGAACTATTCCTTCTCTGTAATTCCGGAACTTGGATGACCATAGAGGTAGTATGTCCAGACCTAAAATGTATTATGATCATTATGGAGAACCCAGTTAAAAACATGCATTATCGAATACAATGTCAACAGGCCCAGATCACTGCGTTGGAAGCATCGGCTAACCAGACAAAGCTCGACTTTAGTCCAGCACATCAAGTACGTCTTATACATACGAACATGTAATGAGAACGAATGGCTTATTTTTTATTTCCTTATTCAGACAATGCTAATGAAATGGATAAACTTGCCTCCGTGTATATACCCGGGATACTTGTTCAAGATCAACAGAGAACTGATCGTTTCGGTAAGTCAATTTTAAAAGAAACAATAACAATCTCCTGTATCTTGTTATAGCATGACGATTCATACTTTCAGATTATTGGAATGATAACGACCTTCATAATCGTGCTATTCCAATTTCGAGGTTCATAAGGATCATAAGATACAACATCTTATTCTTATTCGATGAATTCTTCTTGTGTAAAACCATGCTAAAGAGGCACAATAATTTGCGTCGCTCTGCGATCTGCGACGGCGACCCAAGAAGTACAACACAAGGATTACGATCATAAGGATATGAGCACGAACTAAACCAAGACCAAGATCATTTATAAAGGCACCGCAGATGTATGTACACGATTCATGTATGACATGCTTACGAAAACTCATTACTTAATACTTATTTTATTGCTCCCCATTTTCTATAGCTTGCCCACTTAAAAATTACAATACCACTCACATTATTTGGGATCTAGTAGGTATATCTTATGAATTACGATATAAGGCTTGGTATGCTCCAATACAAGACCAGGAGGCTTATGAATTAAAGTTAAATATTTGTGCTCAGCAAATTGAAGTTGGGAGGACTAACAAAGTTTGGAATCCATGTTTTTCACGTTCTCGATACTTGTCAGAATTTGCGGTAGCTACCTACTTAAATATACTTCACTAGTGCATACTCAATTAAGCATTGGAGTCCAACAGTAAACTTACAGAGTAACACTATAGAACAATTTCTACGTTCACTTGTAGGTACTGAATTGTTACCAATCGTTGAAATGCAGGTCAAGGGAAGGCATCACGTTTTTGACTTGAGTGCCGTCACAGTTACGGATCCCCGAAACTTAAAGAAGTTCAAGAAACTTTTGAAGCAGAGCGGTTCTTTCGTTACGGTCACTGCACAGCTCATGGGCTACTTTCCCTTCGCAGTTGATCAGCACAACGGAATAACGTTTCGGTGGCTCAGTTTCAAAGTTATAATCGTCTTCCTGTACATCAGTGCACTCCTTTTCACGGCCATTTTCTACTTTGTCCAAAAAGCGGAAATTATCAAGGTTTTCAAAGACAGTAACAGTGTTGATCGATTTGGGATCGCACTCATAATATTCTCCACAGCCGTTTCTGAGACGTCCATACGAGCTCTCGTACTGTTCCAGCATGAGAAAGTCCAGAACATTTTACAGCAACAGGAGGAAGTTCTACTGAACATCTATCAGAATGTATCCCACTCATCCAAAACTTGCTTCGAGGAACAACTCAAAGCTCAGTCTACCAAAATGCGTCGAGCTTGTCTAGTTTCGTACGCCTTGACCCTAATTTTTGTCCTCAATACGACGGTTCCAACTATTCAGAGAATACTATCATTTTATTCACTCCAGTTCGGGATTCTGTTTTCAATGAGCATTTTCATTCTAAATGTACAGCTCCTGTTAGCAATCACAAAGGCCCTTTATTGCGTCAATAGGATTGATTTAATTCGAATTGGATTCTTCGTACTCAGGCAAGAGCAGGCTTCAGCTAATAAGCAAAGTGTAATCTACGGGACGGGTCACTCATTTCCTTTCTTCAAGCACTTTGAGAGCCTGGACAGGATAGTTCAGACGATAAATGAGAAGTTTTACCTTGGGCTCTTAATTATAGTAATTCATTTGGGCATCTGCCTCCTAAATTCGTTCTATAGTATCAGTGGATCATTACGTTTAGGAGCACTTGCGTCCATGCCGAACATCATTCCAGATCTAGTTCTAAATTACTTGGAACTAATTCTGCTCTGTGATTCCGGAACGTGGCTGACAAGGGAGGTAAAACCACACAGTTATTTCATATCCTAATCTAATACCTACTGAATTTCTGCATCCAAGTATTCAGCATAATACTGCATATTTTGTAGATTCACTTTATTGTTAGTTCTCTCTGATCAAAACTTACAGGCCCAGCTAGCGGCAATTGAGAGGTTAGCTGCCCCAAACTGTGGGGATTTAAATCTGGCCCATCAGGTTGGTCATACTTTTAAGCCCTGCTCATGAGGTACCTGCGGAACTCTTCTTATTCCCAGTTCTTGACCTGCAGGCAATCACAACACCCCCGGTGGTCAGCGCAGGATACTATTTTCACATTAATCGTGGAATGCATACGTCTGTAAGTGCCATATTTCTATGAACGATGGAATGATGCACATCTATGTTTAATTTTAATGCAGCCAATGCAAAACTGTCTTACCCCTATTATGTACATCTGCTGTACACAATTCTATTCATTTGCTCGCATTGCTGTATCAGTCATAAGCAATTATGCTTCCTACTTTCAGATAATTGGAGCAATAGTTACTTACATAACTGTTTTACTCCAGTTCAACAATTCGTAAGACAATTTACGTAAGCCAGTGACGAACAACTTGCGAACAATGGATATACATACGACATCGCCATGGATCGTACTTCATAAGGCAGTATTATAGCGTAACAAATGGCGAACATCATCGAGTTTTGTGTTTGACCCTTGTATATGTTTGACAGTGCGAATAATTTGAATTCAAAATTTAAACGAAGAATAATGAAGCAGGTCTTGCTTAGGACATGTGAAAGCAAATATCCAAACACTTCAATGAATAGGAATGCATAGACAAGCCAAGCCCATCTGTATCAACACGAGATATCCTTGTTCATGAATGTATATTTACTTTTCATTTCATTACTAACCATAACCATAGATACAGTACATTACGTTATAAGTCTGCATTGTCTACAATGTACAGCGAGAAAACGAAAAAATAAACACGAATTAGTTTCGGCTGTTAGGAAATTGAATTTGGTAAGAAGCAGAACGTTCTGAGTGTGATTATAGAGGTTGATTCGATAGGTCCATTTTGAACTTGCAACCGGTCGTCCAGAAGCTGGGGAAGCATTCTTTGTAGGAAGTATACTCCATAGTCGGTGAATCAAAGACAATTTATCAAAATGCTGAAAACTAGACCTCATCACATCTCTGACCCGTCTACTGCCGCTGTCACGTTTGAAAGACTTCTGAAGCAGAGCGGGTCTTGGGTGACCTTCACAGGCCAGGTCATGGGTTACTTTCCCTTCTCAGTTGACCAACAGAACAGAATAACGTTTCGGTGGCTCAGCTTCAGAGTCCTCATCGTCCTATTCCATATACTAGCCATCGTGTTACTGGCTTTCTTTTACTTTACAGAAGAGCCTATACTTTCCGGAGGCTTCGGGACCCACAACAGCGTGGATCGGTTCGGAAACTGGCTTGTAACGGTCTCAGGGACTCTCTCTGAGTTCAGCCTACGGATTCTTGTACTTCTCAAACACGAGACAGTCCAAAATGTCTTGGAAAGCGAGTATGGATTTCTAAGACAAATATACAAGAGTATATCTAACTCATCCCAAACTTACTTTGAAGAGCAACTCAAAGGTCATGCCGTAAAAATGCGAGGATTTTCCATATTAGCTTTCGGCCTGGCTGCATTCCATCTGCAGCATACTACGGCTCCAATTATTCATAGCGTCCTATTGTTCTTTCCACTTGCTTTCGGAATTCAGTTCTCCCTCTCTATCACCATTATAAGTGTCCAGGTTCTTTTAACGATCATGACAAGCCTAGGTTTCGTTCATATTATTGATTTGATCCGAATTGGATTCTCCGTGCTCAGGAAGGAGCAGGCTTCAATTAATGAGAGACACTCGGTAACCTTCTACGGGAAGGCTCACTACTTCCCATTCTACAAGCACTTTGAGAACCTTGAAAAGTTGGTTCAAACTTTAAGCGAAGAATTTTCCCTGGGACTTCTAATCATAGTAGCTCATTTAACCATTGCCCTCCTCTGTTCACTCTACAACGTTGCTGGACAAATACGTGGAGGAGAGCTTGGAGGCCTCGCTCACGTCCTGCCACAGCTAATTCTACATTACTTGGAATTAGTTCTACTCTGCGAATCCGGAACCTGGATGACAAGGGAGGTTAGTAAGAAGTGTAGTCGCTCCTTAGATATGATTGTGATCCTTGCATGATATTTGGATCGGAGTATTGATGCTCTCTTATCGAACCTACTTACAGGCCCAACAGGCAGCAGTAGTACAATCAGCGGGTGTTGACAGTGTGGAGTTAACTCTGGCTCATCAGGTTCGTGGAATGCATGCACCTTGAACAACTCCGAAATTATGATTTTGTTTTCAATTGAGGCTTATTATTCCTGATTACGCTTACTGGTACCCAGATACAGGCAATCACAACTCCCCCGCTGGTTAGCGCAGGATATTTCTTCGACTTAAACCGAAGGCTCCACTGTGCAGTAAGTTTCATCTTTTCCAGGATGGTAGGTAATTAAATATAAATCCTACCGGATTGCTTTGAAATTTTTTTCAGATAATTGGAGCAGTGGTTACTTACATAACCGTTTTACTCCAGTTTCGGAATTCGTAAAACGATCTGAACCATTGTCCGGCAACTTGCGCAAATTGAAAATGCAATGCCATATTTCTGTTGACCTCTGAAAATTCAAATCATTGGATATTAAAATGAGAGACAATTAATTTAGAAGATGTTATAGCTACATATCCCAATTCTGTTGGACAAGATTATTTTACACCAGAATAAAGTTGTTCTTAACAGTCCAAACATATGACATATGAATATGACCATAACTTAATGCCCTTATCATTCTAATTTAATTTCTTATTTGCTAAAGTCCGTCCTTTTACAGCATTGCGCAAACAAATAACAAAATACAGCACAATCCTGCTAATCCACTTTCCAAATATTACAATAGCCTAGACCATTCTTTAAGATCTTTTCAATATTAATGCAGTATAACTAAATATTTGCTAGCAAATTGAAATTGGAAAGCAGTACTAGAATATATATTCCTTTTGGGAACCCGTGGTAAATGCATCACCAGTATAGAATGGCAATTCAAAGCTTCGGGAACTTACTTGAATATCCTTCTAAAACTCGCTGATACAATTCTTGTGGATAGTTAAATTAAATCTCCGGCGAATCCTAGTAAATGAGCATAATGCTGAAAAAAGGACCAGATCATATCCTTGACCTGAGGGCCGTCACATTTGCAGAGTATCCTGATCCGGACACAAAAAGTAGCGGATTTGAGCGGCTTCTGACTCAGAGTGGTTCTTGGGTGACGGTCTCAGCCCAGCTCATGGGCTACTTCCCCTTCTCAATTGACCGGCAGAACAGAATTACTTTCCGCTGGCTAAGCCTCACAGTGATTATGGTACTCTTTCACATAATTGCAATGATATTAGCGGGGTCCTTTTACTTCATTGAAGAGTTTAGAGTTACCGAAGACCGCCCAGACAGGAACAATGTTGACCGGTTTGGGAGTTGGCTTATAACACTTACAGCGGCTCTATGTGAGTCCGGCATTCGGATTCTCGTACTTCTGCAGCATGAGAAAGTTGGGAAAGTCTTGGAAAGGCATCAACGGATTCTAAAAGAAGTTTATCAGAGTGTTTCTAATTCTTCGCAAAATTATTTCGAGAAGCAGCTCAAAGCACATTCGGTTAAAATTCGGATAGTCACCACCGTCGGGTACTCGCTTACGGCGTTTCATTTCGTTCATATTATGATTCCATTGATGCACAAAGTATTCGCCGATTTTCCACTCGTTTACGGAATTAAGTTCGCCTTGTGTACCAGCTTTTTCAATGCCCAGATACTTTTAACTGTCATGAGGACCCTGGGCTTCGTTCATATCATAGATTTAGTAAGAATTGGATTCTCCGTGCTCAGGAAAGAGCAGGTTTCAAGAAATGAGAAACAGTACGCGACCTACTTCGGGAAGGATCACTCGATCCCAGTCAGCAAGCACCTTGAGAACCTCCACAGATTAGTTGAAAATTGTAATGAAGAGTTTTCTCTGGGACTCGTAATTGTAGTCGTTTATTTGGGCATCATTCTCCTAAATGTATGTTTCTACGTTACTGGATTATTACGTGTTGGAGAGTTTGGCTCCCTTCTTAACGCTGCTCCCGAAGTGACTGCATTACTTGGAGTTAGTTCTACTATGTGATTCCGGGACGTGGATGACGAGAGAGGTCAAATACGTCATAAAATATTGAAAAATGTTAGTGTTTAAGCTGCATGAATTAATACTGATTTCTTCCTCTGTTACCAAATTCCTTTACAGGCCCAGCGAGCAGCAGTAGCGCAATCGGCGAGTCTCAACAATATGGATTTAAATCTGGCTCAACAGGTCAGTCAAATTCTTGAACCATTGATTATGAATTATGAATGCTCCAACGCCTTTAATGTCACCACACAAAGTTTCAATTGATTTTCCGGATTCTTGAACCCAGATACAGACAACTACAACGCCGCCGGTGGTTAGCGCTGGATATTTCTTTGACCTTAATCGTAAACTCCATGTGTCTGTAAGTGTCATTCTTTCTACAGTATTTAGTAGAGTGATGCCGTGAATACAAAACGCTCTGTAACTTGACATTGATACCTGATTGTGTACTTGTATGTCACAATCCTTTGATGAACTTCTTGATTTCAGATCATTGGAGCAGTAGTTACTTACATAACAGTCTTACTCCAGTTCCGTAATTCGTAAAACAACCACAACTTGAGAATATTGAAGATGCAGATAAAATGGAAAAAATTAATATGGGTTATCCGGTTTCTAATCAATGATAAAACTTGACGGCTTTGAATGTCATTTTGGGTATGTAGCATGTAGCCACAATCTGACCCTTGACAGTGAAAAGCATTCGGTTTTAAACTCAGACATATAATTAATTTGGAATATTAGGTAATGTTACATATATGTAGGTTCATTTTGTTGGACAAAATTATTTTATTTGCAGGGGGTGATAGGCAAAGAAACGTTTCGGAACTGATAACCGTGTGTACAATGGTACGTACGCTCGCGAATAATTGTTACGGCTTGTATTCAGTGGCGCATTAGAATACAAATTAAATACAAATATTATATTGAATACAAATTATGATCACAATTTTTGGGCTACCCATTTTTTCCCGTCATGGTACCTACTCATGAGCTCAGATTAAGAATATAACCATATCTCTTATCATCGAACCTTTCAAGATTTACCTTGGAGACGGACAAACGGACAGACAAGACATTCACATAAAGTGCACCAGGGTGGCTTGACGACGTGCCGTTTGCTTGTTGGGGCGCAGCCCCCCAACAAGCAAACGGCACGTCGTCAAGCCACCCTGAAGTGCACCATGCGGCGCATCTAATATATTTACAACAGCCCGAAACCTGAACCATCAAAACTGGCAGCGGGAGCAAGTCTAATCTGAACTAAACAAAAGAGGAAAATCCGAATATTTCAGCTCGAATACGAATACACGTGTTTTGTTTACTATTCATTACTCACCATTCTCCATCCTACACTCTTTCTGAATATTGCAATTCGCGATAGTTTATGGCATTCTTTATAATGTTATTACCTTAATGTATTACACATCGTAATTGTAAATATTTTTGCTCTTAGCAAATTGAAGTTAAACAGGCTGAATTTAATGTACTGAGTACTGAAACTGCTCCTAATATTATTTTCGAATATATGTCTGCGAGCTTGTGGTAGAAAAGGGCAACACAAACTATAAAATTTCTCTAGTGGAATCTTCAGATTCAGAGGCTTGGTAGGAACTTTTGTGATTTTCCTTGGACCTCCGGTGAATCCTGGTAATCATAATAATGAAGAAACGACCACATCACATCTTCGACCTGAGTACCATCACATTTACAGAATACCCTGTCCCCGGCACGAAAATGAGCGGGTTTGAGAAGCTTCTGAACCGGAGTAGTTTCTGGGTTAGACTCACAGCCATGTTCATGGGCTACTTTCCCTTCTCAGTTGACCAGCAGAACAGAATTACCTTTCGCTGGCTCAGCTATCAGGTCATTCTGGTCCTGTTCCACATAATAACAATGTTATTGGCGGGGACCTTCTTCTTCATAAAAGAGGCAAATCTTTCGAAATACCTCCCAGACAAGAACAGTGTTGACCGGTTTGGGAGTTGGCTTCTGATATTTTCAGGCGCTCTGTGTGAGTCCAGCATACGGATCCTCGTACTCCTACAACACGAGAGAGTTGGGAAAGTATTGGAAAAGCAGGAACGGATTCTGAGAGACGTTTATCGGAACGTTTCTACCTCATCACAAAATTACTTCGAAGAACAACTCAAGGCTCAGGCTGTAAAAATCCGAATTGTGACTACAGTAGCATATTCGTTCACTGCATTCCATTTCTTCTATACTATGGTTCCAAATATTCTTCATATAGTCACAGATCTCCCACTCCGTTACGGAATTCTGTTCTCCTTGGTTACCATCTTCATAAATGTCCAGATTCACTTGACTATCATGAGGACCCTTGGCTTCGTTCATATTATTGATTTGATCCGAATTGGATTTTCCGTACTCAGGAAGGAGCAGGCTTTAAGAAATGATAGACAATGTATGGCCTACTTCGAGATGGCTCACTCAGTCCCATTTTCCAAGCACTTTGAGGACCTTGAAAGGCTGGTTCAAAATTTTAACGAAGGGTTCTCGTTGGGACTTTTAATTGTTGTAGTTTATTTGGGCAGTATTCTTCTCAATACCTTTTACTACGTTACTGGCGTCTTACATGCTGGAGACCTTGAGTCCCTGTCCGGTCCTCAGGCCGTTCCCGAGGTGGCTCTACATTACTTGGAGCTAGTTCTACTCTGCGATTCCGGAACGTGGATGACGAGGGAGGTTAGTCGATGTTCCGTACCACATATTCATGCTCTCTGTTAATGTACTAAATCTGGATTTAAATATTGATGCTCTGTTATCAAATGCCCTTTTAGGCCCAGCAAGCAGCAGTAGCGCAATCAGAGAGCCTGAACAGTGCTGATTTTAATCTGGCTCATCAGGTTGGTTGGTGAAATGAAGGAAACGGTACTAATGACGTCAACTAAGAACTACTGGCACTAATTATAGCTGATTTTTGATCCAAGATACAGGCAATTACAACCCCACCGGTGATTAGCGCAGGTTACTACTTGGACGTGAACAGAAGGCTCCATGCGTCAGTAAGCGCCATATTTAATATATTTGCATTCTCTTAACCTAAATGATGAACAATATACGTCTTGATCTCTTTCAGATAATTGGAGCAGTAGTTACTTACATAACAGTTTTACTCCAATTCCGCCATTCTTAAGATAAGCACAGCCCTTGACGGACAAATTTTCAACGAGTCGGTTTGTTCAAAGGTGTTCGAAAGCAGTCCACTTGTCTGCGTTTACTATTTATTACCCAAACTAAGCCTTTCTTGGAATGATTCCTCTGTATAGTAGCGCAGTTGTACACACACTTGTGCAGATACCAAAATATATGTATGTAAACTTATGTACATACTCAAAGTTTATAATGTTTTTAGTGAAATTGGCATGCCCTTTTTATTTAATCCCCCGCCCATTCTCTCCACCTCTAAACTGGAGAAGTACGATGCTGTACGTCACAATGGAGCCCAGCATCTGAAAAGTATCGATCCAAAATAAAGAATAGAACGAGTATAATTTGATGGGCGTACAATTGAGTCCAATACCGAGGTTAGGAGCTTCTTATTGATGTCAAAGCAGTGGCCAGGGCTGATCACGGGCGGGAGGCCAATGGCCTTCGCCGCGATGAAATCGATCTAAAAGTTTATGATGAAGTATAAGTGTAGGCGACATCTTTAATATAGCGTATTGATTAATAGTCGCAAGTATTACTTCATCCCATTGTTCTGCGTCAATATGTGGAGCGCGTGAGAGCCTCTCCCGGAGCGAAACGGCAGAAGTTTGAGCCTGAAAATTCGAAAACGTCTCGGTTTTCGACATTTGCATATACATATTCAAATTGATATATTTCAATTGTTCCTACCTCCTTGGTCATGCGTGTTGCCGAGCTGCATATGAAAAATATGGCGAAGCAATTGATGTACGATGGCAGAGAGTAGAAGGCGTTAAACGAAATCCCATCCATAGACTTGACACATGTATTGTATGCAGAGTTCAATATTACAATCCCAACCGAGATCACGGTGAGGGTCAATTCGAAGGCGTAAACGCGGTTAAAGGAGCTGACCAGCTCTTCCATGGCCCTATAGTGTTTGGGGTACAGTGCCTGATTCATTGGGCAGGGCCCAACGTGTGCAAATCCCATTGCCATCAGCTCAATCATATGGACGAACCAAAGGGTCTTCGTGATATGCAAAATTGCCTGGGAGTCCCAAAACACAATGCAAAAGAGGAGGACAAGGCTTCCGCTGGTAGAATAGACCCGCCTTGCTTTCTCCAGCACCGTGAATCCCAAGCTGACGGTCGATATAAGAACAGCAGCTTGGACAACGGCGAAGAGGACCTTGAGGTTCCTGGAGTGACCTTGAACCTCCTTAACGAGGCTTGTCTGTGACTCCACGGTTCCAGCCTCGTAGATCTCGTTTAGAACGACGTGGAGCCGCTCCCAGAGATTCTGAACGCGGGTCCTGGAAATTAGGCCACTGATCCGAAGAGCGTTCTGACCGTGATAGGTCACGACCATGACGAGCTTGGTCCCGAACCCATCTGCTCCCTCACCAAGCCCGAAAATAATGTCATAATCAGCTTTTTTCCAACTGTAGTAGGCCCCCCAGAGGGTCAGGCCAATGAAATTTATGACGATGATGAGGACAGGAACTGAGAGCCAGCGGAATCGAAGTTGGTGTCCTGGTCCTAGTGTGTGTGGACAGTAGCCCATGAACTGGGACACGAGCAGTAGTATCCGACTACTACTTCGTACAATAGAAAGGAATTCGGGTGGTTTTTCTAGGAGTTTAGGGTTCAATGGTTTCGTGAATTTGGTGGAAGTAGTCCAGCAATTTTGGTTCGGCTTCATTTTACAATGTTATATTTGATAGCTGGATGCTCCTCAACTGGAAGTTGGATTTTGAGAGGCAGTCTTAGAAATTAGAACTAATTATGGCTAAAGCCTGTTTCTGTCTACCATAGCCCTGTTTGACAAAGGCGTGCCTACAGTATACTTTTGTTTCGTTTTCTACCATATACCTTGTACATATACATTCCTTTCGTATGAAAATGAATTAATTTGGCCTTCCTTTGTTTATTCTTAACACAGTGAACAAATATGAAATAGCAATTTCTTGGATCAATCACCATTAGCAAACTTCAGTTTAATACGCCTTCGTCAATGACAAAGAGTAAGAGTGAAAGGTACCAGCTATAAGGCATGTTGCCAATATTGAAAAGGGCAAAACATGCTTACTTTAGTGCTTCCAGGGCATTGCAGTTGTAGGAGCGTTGCCTTCCGGACCCTCATCAGTCGTAAACTTAAACTGCATCAATACAATTAGGTAGGTTGTGACTGTTCCGAATATCTAGAGCAACATTCATTTAGTTAATGTATGACGCCGACATTTCATTGAAGTCAAAGTTACTATATTTAAACGGCTTTTTCAGTCAAGCGTGTGAGTCATACATGTACTGGCTACTATGCTGCGCCATAATCTACATACAAAACGAAAAAAAAAATAATGTTTCTTACCGCTGTGAATAGGCTGCGATTAATATTGAAGTAACCACAGGCTGTTACGTAGGCCGGCTCATTGCATACAATTGGAAGATATATGTTGGATCCCTGCAAAAAATTAAAACAGACCAGTAGTTCATCTAATTCATGGTGATATTGGTGATTAAGCTGAACTTACCGGACTATCCAACCGCTTCCCAGCCTTGATGAGTGCCTTTCGACAGTTGTTTGCCTGAAACAAGAAGTCCAACATGTAAAATGCAAATAATGCCTGAAATGGTTCAATCTGGCTACGGCCAATCTCTACGTTAGATTTTGTTTAGTCTTACAGATGCTTGGAAATACTCTCCTGCGTTGGAAATGACGAGTAGCCAGAGAGCATAGACGAGGAAAGCACTGAAGCTCGTCAAGCTATTTATGTCCATATCTCCCGTGCTAGTGATGCAGTTAAAGAGGCTGACCATAATTACTACCATCATGCTCAGGACAACGCCGACCAAATACAATCCGTAAATCTCGCTATCCTTCTCCCCAGCGCATTTAGCTCATCATAGGTTTCCAGATATAGGTCCAGCTTCCCAGAGCTTGGGCTCGTCCCCTCAACCAGCTTCCGGAGCCCATTCTGAGACTCACGAAGTCCGGAGAGGAAGGTCGCGAAGGTCATTGCATGGAGATTGTGGGAAGTGATGAGGACTCCAAAGGTGACGTTGAACCCCACGGCGCCCCAGTAGATTTCCCATCCATCTTTCCGCCCAAAATAGGCCAGGATGAACTCCTCAAAGTAGAACCAGGTCATGCCACAGTAGAAGAAAACGGAGAAGAACCAGATGGCCACGGCGAGGCGGGCCGTGATCCAGATCCGCCTAAAGCCCTTCACCGCCCCTTCTCGTCCTAGAAGCACAATGACCCTTTGGAGCTGGTTCCAGAACCTGGCCAGCCTTGGACTCATGTAAGGGACGAGGAGGAGCGTCAGGAGGGCCGAGGCGAAGTGCCCGATCGTGAAGGCCATTTCCGCAATGAAGCCCAAGAGGTCTGCCTTCTTCCTCCGCATCGTGTATATGAGGAAAGGGTAGAAGAGGATCGTGTCCAGCATGAAGAAAGCAAGGAAGATGAGGCTGTAGAGGACGGGGAGGCTGAGCCACTTGAACTCAGCAGAGCCGTTCGGTAGGATCCGAACTGGGAAGATCCACATGAACTTTGTCACGTAGTGGAAGGGGCGGAAGCAGTGGGACAGAATAAGTTCCGGCTCAATGTCCTCCATTCTAGACCGATTTTTGGAAGCTCTCATCTTGCCCACTTAAGAAAAAATCTCCAAAAAATTGTACACTTTTCGGAATATTTTTTTTTAGACTAGGACACAAAGTATTTACGATTCGGACTCCCACCAAGGACTAGTGGCGGGGAACTTTGACCATTTGGTGCATCAGTGATAAAATTGACGTCCAAGACATATGGTGTGGAAGTAATTTCGCAGTTCAGCTTTGAAGAACACGCCCTAGATAAGGATAAGTTGCATTATCGATGGGTAGTAGTAACTTGTGTCATTTATCCTCCTGGGTCTCGTAGGTATGTATGTATCTGTATTTTTAATAATAAGGTAGGTACGAATAATTTGCTGAAACCGACTGTCTCTGGATCCATGTAACATTCATTTTCACAATGGTGCCGGCGACGCCAAATTTTAGATTTCTTTGAGGCAATAGCGCTCGAATTCGAATTGGGTTACGATACGACGGTCACTATGGTGCCGGCGGCGTTGATTTCGTTTTTTTCTTAACAAGAGCTCTTGGATCGGGTTAGCATGGGCCGAATGTTGCCGGTAGCGCGAAATTCGATTTGGTTGAAACAATAACGCTCGGACCTTGTTTGTGCGGACACAACGGTACACGAAGAGCCCAATTTAGTTTATAGCTCCCCTCCACGAATCGGGTCGTAAGATCGGGCAACTCGCTAGTATTTCATGAAATCTTGCTGGAACTTTCTGCAAAAAGTACTTTCACTTTCGTATTGTATTGCACCGCTTCTACATAATTGTATTTGGTGGTGTTTGGATTGCAATATGGAAGTTCCACATTTTTGTTCATAGCTCTTTTATCTGAACATAGTTGAACAAATAGAAGATAATAATTTGCTAGGTGCAAATGAATCAGCAAAATCAAAATTCAATGTTAATATACGCCGAGATCGAGTCAATAGCATGATTATGATTCGACGTATCTAGGACATATTATGCCAATAATAAAACAACATAGTCATAATGGATTTATTTCATAGCGTCATAGTTGTGCCTGTGCTCGTAAGGTTGCCTTCCATCCCTTCATCAGTCGTAAACTTAAACTGCATGAGTACAATGAGGTAGGTTGTGATTGCTCCAAATACCTGAAAATATATAAAATACATCATTTAGTCATGCGTCATGTCGGATCGATTCCCAGTTCTCAGTGACTAAGTCTGCATCCAGCACAATAAACCGTTTACTGAAAGTCTTGTTATTGTCCAAATGGAGCTTGCCCAGACCCGTGAGAAAATGATTAGTACTATGATAATAATTCTCACCGCAGTAAGTAGAGCACGGTTTATATTGAAGTACCCACAGGCTGTTACGTAGGCCGGCTCGTTACATACAATTGGTAGGAATAGGTAGGATCCCTGTGGAAAAATTAAATAACCTCTTAAAAATTGAAACTCAATTATGGCAGATGTACACTTACAATATGTCTCAACTAATTACCCGATCTAAACTTGATTGACCTATGAGCCAGCCTCATTGCCTGGTTAGTCAACTTACAAACTTTGTAGTACCTCAAATGTCACAACTAAAAGAAGTGTGGGAAACTTTGGTTACATCAAAGTGAGTGCTACTATATATTATTCTTTTTTTTAATCCTAACCAAAATTTGACAAGGTCACCAAGGGTCAGAGGCCAACTCGGAGCTATGAAAATTACAAAATGGCTTTGGACGTAATTATGAAAAACCGTCTGGTAAATAGTTTCAATGAAACACCCGAACAAACAACCTTACGATTTTATAATGAGTGATCATGGTTTCTTGAAGCAAGATTGACGATTGACCTGAACTTACTTGTCTATCAAGCCCCTTCCCAGCCTTGATGAGTACCTTTCGACATTTGTTTGCCTGAAATATGAAACACATCCCTCAAAGATACCGGAACTTGTCCAAAATGGCTACATCTAGCTACATCGCTTTCTCTTACCGATTCTTGAAGAAACTCTCCTGCATTTGAGATGACTAAAAGCCAGAAGGCATAGGCAAGGAAGCCGCTGAAACTCGCCAGAGTGTCCATGTCCATCTCCGCTCCCGTGTTGTTAATGCAGTTATATAGGGTGGCCACCATGATCACTAGCAGGCTCAGGACTTCCCCCACCAAATAAACCCCGTATATCTTGCTCAGCCTCCTTCCTAGCCCAATCAGCTCATCATAGGTTTCCAGATATACTTCCAACTTTTCAGCTTTCGGGCTCTTGGTCCCCGCAACCAGCTTCCTGAGTCCATTCAGACACTCCCGAATCCCGGCGAGGAAGGTCACGAAGGTCATTGCGTGGAGATTGTGCGTAGTGATGAGGACGCCGAACGTGACGTTGAATCCGGCCCCGGCCCAGTAGACCTCCCAACCGTCATCCCTTCCTAAATAGGGCAGAAGGTACTCCTCGAAGTAGAACCAGGTCATGAGGCAGTAGAAGAGAACGGAGAAGAGCCAGATGGCCACGGCGAGACGGGCAATGAGCCAAACCCGCCTAAAGCCCTTCACCGCCCCTTCTCGTCCTAGAAGCACAATGACCCTTTGGAGCTGGTTCCAGAAGCCGGCCAGCCTTGGGCTCATGTAAGGGACGAGGAGGAGCGTCAGGAAGGCCGAAGCGAACTGTCCAACCGTAAAGGCCATTTCTGCAATGAAGCCCACAGGATCATCCTTCGGGCTCCTAAACGTGAAGACCAGAAACGGGTAGAAAAGGATCGTGTCTGAGACGAAGAGAACAAGGAAGATGAGGCTGTAGAGGACGGGGAGGCTGAGCCACTTGAACTCGGCACAGCCATCCGGCAGGATTCGAACTGGGAACACCCCCATGAACTTTGTCACGTAGTGGATGGGTCGGAAGCAGTGGGAGAGAATAAGTTCTGGCTGAATGTCCTCAATTTTACCCCGAATTTTTGAAGCTCCCATCTTGGACACTCTAGCAAAAATCCCCCAAAATGTTCTATTTCTTCAAATATTGTTCTCAAGACCAGGACGAAGAGTTTGTAGTTTCGATTCGGGCTAAAACCAAGGACTGATGTCACGGAACTTTGACCAACTAGTTGGTGCATCAATGATAAAGCCGACCTTCAAGACATATGGTGCGGAATTAATTTGGCAATTCGTCGGTGTAAGAACACGCCCTAGATAAGAAGAGTTGCATCATCGGCAATTTGGAACGTTTAATTCATATATTTTTCATGAATCTGTGTATTTACGAATATTTTCCTGATTTCGGGGACCGTACTCCATTTTCTCTCGAATTTTGAATTTTTTAAATCCTCAATCAGTCACTCCTGGGGTTTTATATTGAAACAAGAGCAAAAACATGTCCACCCTAAGCGCCCATGAACATTTTTACCTTTAGCCTTGAAAAATCTTCATTTGTTAAAAAAAATGAAAATATGTAATTTGCTTGACCTTTGACATACTCTAAATTCAGTACTGCTTACAAGGCAGTTGATACAGGTGCTTTACTGTATAATTTATACTCATGTAAATTAATCAGGAATTAGGAGCTTAGAAACTCGGATTGTCTAATCAGTGTATTTTTTTTGCACTTATCATTATTGGTGTCGTGTGGCCGGCTTAACAGATCAGACCATAAAAATCAAGGTTTCTGGCGTCACGTCAATCAATTTCACTTTCGTCTCAGAACTAGCTGGTCTCTCAAGCTCCTGATCAACAGTAACAATTTGCAGTAAAATTTCATGTAATTTCACCGGAACTTTCTCTGAACAGTACTTTCTCCTCTCCGCTTCACTACTCCGTAACCGTATTTGGGGGAATTTGGATTTCAACCTGTTTTAAGATCATGGAAGAATGGGAGAACGTTATTATTTTCCTCTTCATTGGAATCTTTTTCATTCTCTTCATTTACCTTGTAAGCAGCCAAGCCAGCAGTCTTAGTAGACTGATTTAACCATTCCAAACTAATAATCATGAATTCAGACTCTGTGCCTATAATACGCGAAACAATCAAGCTTATAGCATGTAATGCCTACTGCTCTGTACAAGGTCATATATGCAATCGATGTATGTACTGCACTGTAAGCTGACATTTGTAGGCCTCAACCAGTACCGGGCTTTCACACTCAATTTCAGATCGTATTCTACCTGTCCATTAAATATTTATTTTATACATATATATATATATGCATGTCGAAATTATTAGGAAGTAATTAGCAATCACGAGCAGCCATAGGTCACTTGATATCAATACTGAATACTGACTGCTTAATTAAATACATCGAACAGCAGTGAAGAATACTCGATGAAGATGCTGCTTTACAGTTAGTCGAACAGTTTCGAAATGATGTGTTATAGCAGGTGATAGGCAGACTCGATTTGTTCAGCTAAACTGAACGCCAGATGTTTAATTAAAGTATTTCGTAAATAAAGTACAATACCTCTAGAATGATTTTCAGGTATTCAATTGTGAAGATAATTCGTAATGCACATTTAGTACGAAGCGTATCCAATACCCAAGGAACAAGAGCTACAAAATTAAATATTTGTATGTAATAGTACATAATAAAAAATTATAATAATTGAACTTATTTCAGTTAAAAGAATGGAAACAAAGATGCTGCTTGGGAGGACTGTCCAAGAGAAATTCAGAGATCCTCAGAGCAGCAGCCCAGAATCAAGCGTCAAGACGTAGAGACCGATCAGGTTAGCAAACTGAAGTTAACTCGATCTATGAATGCTAGTACAGTATTCAAAAAACCTAAGAAATTCAAGCTTTTTAAGACTTTAACAAATAACCAAAACCTCCTAAAGTATCTTAAACTAACCCACAGAGCAGAGATGCGCGTGCGTTAGCGAGACCTGCGCATTTCTGGACTGTGAAACTAACCTAACGCTAACGTTCGTTCAGGCTTCCAGTTTAGAGTTGAAATCCCCGATAGAGCAATCAATATGTACGCGTCGGAAGTCGGAATCAAAGAAAAACATGTTTTTGATAACTGCAGCAAACCCGTTGGAAAGGTTTTGAACTTGAAATAGTGAGATAAACGGGATAATGGTACTGACGTCAACGGTATTGTAAATACTGGGCCTAATGACGCGGCACTTACTGGAACATGTTGTTACTACTGTACCTTGATCTTTTTGTAGAGCCCGCACGCAGAACTTGGCCTACTCTACCGGAAGTATTTGGGCGTAGCCGGAATAATGCTGGACCAGTGGTCCCCGTTCCGCCGCCTCCATCCTTCGAAGAGGCTCTAAAATGTCCGGCACTTGTATACGTCATTGAAGTAGAAGAACCGCCCCCATCCTATCAGGCTGTGTTGAGCAGAACAGGCAGCTGAAACATTCAATTTTTAAGTTCCAAAAATGTGTGAAATTGATTATCCAAGTGCCAAATAGTCTTGTCAGGTCAATAAGTCAACGTGCAGTAATATACCTTACATACATACAGTACATAGTGACACCCCCTGTGTATTATTTTTATACAATGGAATTTTTATCTAAAAGTCGGATATTCGTTAAGCCTAGAATATTAGTATAAGTATACACAGTAGTAATTACAAATATTAGTACAAAGTAATTAGTGCGAGTACGTCAACTCAATTAGAACAGGTCATCATATCTGTACTGTAAGTATGCAATAGTTCAAAAACGTCAGCCCTGTCGTGTACAACATCAGGGGCGCCGATAACTCTGACTTTCTCGAGCCCAATGCTCCAATTGTTTTCGAAACAAAGCTGAGCTCTTAAAAATTCCAGTTTTTGATTATACTAGGGTTGTATTAGTGTCGTTTCGATAATACGTGGTAATAAAAGACCATAGCTAGCAATAAAATGGCTTAAATATTGCAGAATTTGGCATTGAATTGGTTTAAAGAGGATTCTACAGAACAAAAGGCATTGGGATACGTGGTTTGGTGCAGAAAATTTTGCACTTGTTGAGATTCTTTGCACTATCGGTATTTCGCTATCAGTTGACAGTTCATTGCAAAAGAGGATTGAACTATGTATTATCAACTGACCAATGGAGGGTTCACTGTATGACTTGCCATTTTCAACGAAATCCTCATATACAATGCATTAATCAGAATCTGGCCCAGCCTAATGTTGATACTTCGGCTTATCATCTATTTGTAGAACCATTAATCGGTGTGGCGATATGCACAAATATCTACATTAGGTCCGCGTGGTCTACCTAATTATTGGCTCTGCCTCAGCAACACTACCTGTACGTAGTTCCAGTCGGATCGTAATCCTTTCAGTTAGTCATTATTGGTCAGAGCGTACGCAAGAGTGTACTACCAGAGTTAAAAATCACGGAAGTGACGCAAATGGTCACTTAAAAATACCATGGGAGACTACACTACCCTTGCCATCCCAGCCTTCATTCTCGGCGTGTTTCTGCTCAAATACTTGGTAAGACTGAATATTTGAACTGTGACCGCTGAATATACCAATAATAGTGTTATGCTGTGTCTCCAGTTCAGCCGCTACTTCTATAGACGAGAAGCCCGGATTCAAGAAGAACGGCTACGAATCCTCAGGAACTTTATAATAACCCGTCATGGGAGTAACGGTGAGCGTTGTGACTTATTCGGAAACTGGGATTTGAAAAATTGTATTATGCGACTGTGATTAGAAAGCGAAATGATTTACCGGATCCAGAAACTTATTCCATGTACGCACAAAATCTGCTCATACGTGCATATTGGCGAATTCTTGATTCCGAATCTCTTAAAATACACATTGACGATATGTTTATTCCGCGGTAGTATGAAATGTTGATTTTAACATTTGTAAATTTTTGCAGTTTATGCTCAACATTTGTTCTGAATTTCTAGGCAACAGCTCAAGTTCTGGAAATATCAGAGAGTCCAACCCCCGGCCCCCAAGCCCCCCACCAGAATTTGAGTCAGCGATCCGAAACTCAATTGCAATTTCGTACATTGACCTCGACGACCCGCCCCCGTCCTACGAAGACTACCAAAAGGCCCAAGAACTACTCAAAGCTGGACCAGTATCAGGATCTGATGATCTGACGCCTCCCTACGTCAACAATGACAGTCGTTCTGCGGCATACACCATTGACGTAGAGACCACGAAGGAATAGCAATTGACATTATAGACCTGAAACACATACATACGTACTGGAATGCTGTCACTTTCTATATTTAATCTCCTCCCATTTTTATACAAGTACCTTGGTACAGTACTTCTGGAGTTTGACATATTTATAATAAATACTTAGTAGGTTACAATAAACTGCGATCTAACCATTTCTGCCGATTTCGTTCTAGTCCGAGCCCGAGCACTAAAAGATCGAACAATGGACAATGGGAAAAGTTGGATACAATGCCACCTCCACTGCCAATACAATAAAAATGCTCTAGTTTTTTGGTGCCATCCCGTGGGACTTAACTTATATGCAGTGCCAGCTCGTTCCATGAGTCACAGCCTAGTTTTTAATTCAGTTCCTCTAAACTGACCCTCGTAGATCCATTAGTTATAGTTAGTGCTAAGCGTCACTAAAGCTATATCAAGGTACTCGACAGCGTAGCGGTTTCTCGCCCAATCTTGTTCAATTAAGATCCGGCGAGAAATCTATTCAAATTCGAATGACTCCAGTATCTAATACATTGACGTTTTAAACTAAGAGTGATGGATGAACTTAGCACCCTACTCGTGACAATATGCATGTTCCTGTTCGTTGTATCGCTTTACTTCGTGTTGGGGTTTTTGGTAAGTCCTTTATTTTGTTGTTTAAAGATGGAATTACGATTCAAAATAACAATTGGGAATTCGGTATAATGCAAAAGTCATGGTTTTTCCTTACAGTGGAAAACATTTGACATTCGTAGAGCTCTTGCCAGGCGACGAGAAGTCGAGGACCAGCTAGCCCTGGCCCAGGCACGGAACGCATTAGAACTTCAACGGCGTACGGAAAAATAGATAAAAACTTAAATTAATTTATGTTATTTAGTTTAAGGAAGTTTTAATCTCGGGACGATTTAATTTTGACGTAACTTAAATCACATTCTTAACCGTTTCAGACATTGACCTCATTCGGAGCGTAGTACGAGCACAAAGTAGCCCAGGGATCCCACCGCCTCGCTACGACCTAATGTCTGAAATTCGTTATGCACCTCCGGCCTGGTGCCAAATTTATGACGTTGAGCTCCAGGATCTGCCCCCGACTTACGAGGAATCGTTACGAGCGAATTCAAGCAGAAATGCTGATTTCGCAAATGAAATAGTAGCAAGTGCCCCAAGCATATGAGCGGCGTGGAACAAAAGCCCCATCTATTACAGTGACTTCGGATTCGGAAACGTGAAATATTCAGACGTACTCTAACCCTGTCAATTAATTACAACTTAGAAACCGTGGAGACAGATAGCGAAGGGATTACTTCGGAAAGCCTAATATAATCCCATGTGCTACGAATTGGAAATAATTTAAAAATGCAATTGTCTATCTAAGCTCAAGCGCCGCTTAACAATAAATACAGTTTGGACTTACTTAAACTCCGGACATAACTAATAAATAAAAATATTAAATGAATATTAAACTAAATATTTCATAAAGTTCGCTTTTGACATGTGTCAGGTTGTCCTTAAATTACAGTCCTACACGAAGACGCTCAACTTAGATGAGCATTAAATAAGCTACTGCGTGAATGAATCCAGTATGTACTACCTATAGCAATACTACATATAGCAATTGCAAATCGCAATGCTCATCGTTCCAAATATAGTTATTCGTAGTACCCTGATGAGATTCAAGACTTGCCCTCGGCTAATAATGAAGATAACCGTTGCTGGCTTGTGCAAGAATCTTGTGCATGGCTAAGAATATCATAAGAACTAACCAAGAAAGTTCAAAACAATAGCATGAGAACAACGCACTCGCCGCCGGCATCTTTTACTACGTCTCTCTCTATGCAAGTAATACATTGCAGCACTACTACATACAGATAGTACATGTACATAGCATAACCATGCCATAACATATTCGTAATGTTCTCATCCCAAGTCGGTGGCCTTCGAGAGCATGTTTTAGTTCCTATTCCTATTTATGTATGTACGTTCCATGTACTATGGAATAAAAAACACTCTGTTTTTACAGAGATATGCGTATTGGATTGGAACTGCCACCACTACTACTGGAGGCTGCTGGACGGTTGAGCATCAAGAGCATCACAAACTCTTCTTGTTTACTAATATCACACTTACTACTATGTAGCTTATTTTTCCAATTAGTCTTCTGAGGTATCAGTTGACTAGTACGAACCTTAGTTTTGACGCGTCTCCTCCATTCCACTGAAGTCCTTATCGTAGGTCAGAAAGTCCAAGTACTAATATAATTATAATTCCTACGAATTAGCATATCTACTCACACGAAACTAGCCTGTGTTGGGACAGCAAGCAATAAGAATCCAGTAAACAAGGAGCCCGAATTTCCATGCTAGCAGATGGAAATGGCGGATTGGACAGGAATTCTTCTTGTTTTTGGCGTAGCAGTCTCCGTGTTCCTTATTAAATTCCTGGTAAGCTTTTGAATTGAATTACAGAAGGAAAGAGCTCATTTTTGCACTGCTTCGAATTTTGACAGATTATCAAGTGCTACCTGTTACACTGTCGTGGAGAGACTCGCCGGGGGATGGCAGATCTGGAAGGACGAACCAGGAGACATGACTCAATTTTTATTGGTAAGCTCTAATGCAAAATTGCGAGATTTGGAATAGCGTTTCCATTTAACAATATTTGTTTGATGCCCTTGAAAGGCCCGTCCATGTCCCTCCTGCTAGTCTCGGATCCTCAGCTCTACTTCCACAATTCGGAGTCATCCTTCCGTTCCAGTCATCCAAGTGAGCCCAGCCGACGCCTAGGCCGGAGTCGTAAGCCGCCACCGAAGTTTGAAAAGGCCCTCAAGTGCTCCTCCCCGATTTCATATATTGAGCCCATGGACGACGGACCTCCGCCTTCATATGAGGAGTACTTGGCCATGACGTCCGGGCCCGCCGTTTGCGGGACGCACAAGTCCTTTGCTCAACCGAGTCGAGAAATGCCCGGGACCCATGTTATCAATATGAATGTGAACTGTAGTCAAATTG
>JAQFZY010000172.1:0-42971 GCA_034696285.1 Hypogastrura burkilli
TGCTTGTGCAAATTTTAAGTCATCGTGGGTTATAGAGATAGGGCGTTCTGGACTAAATATAATAATATATTGTTAATCAAATACAGATACTGGAATAAAATTTTATATTAGTGGGTTTATACAATTCTATTCCATATAGATACCTGACCTGAGTCATGTTCTTTGGTTAAAATCTGTGTAGATTGATTCATTTCCATACTTTGCTTGGGCTAGAATCCATATTATTTGATAGCTGTAAATATTTACATGCCGAATTCCGTACTTATTAACGTATTTCTGGACCAGGCAGCTGTTGTTGTATTAAACAATCAAATAAAATATTGGTTGATACGCCATTATGTAGACGTTTGTAATTCAATGCTTTTAGTCTGTTGATTAGATTGACTGATGGCTGATTACGAACAAGGAAAGACGTCATTTTAAGGATTTATACTGTTTTTCATGTAATTGGCGGCTTTGAGTTATCAAAATAGTTGCAGCCAGGCGAAAATTAAAATTTGCAGGAATTTTACACTTCGTACTTCATAATAATAGTTATGTCTAGCTTGCGGTAGAATTTCCTAGCCTGATTTTGCTTACTGTTCCAACACGTTTTACCTATAGTCCTAGGTCTTAGTCCCAAGTTTAACCTCTAGCTCCAGTAAATACTTGTTTTCCAGTTAAAGGGCATAGGCTATAGGTACAGATAGTATTGAGGAAAATAAGGCAGTATAATAGGAAAGCCGCAGCAAATTCATTCATAGATTGGAGTCGCGTTGCTCGTGACAGAGGCTCATTTATTCCCATAATTCAGAAGCTAAATGAATTAAACATGCTACAAGTACATACTAGCGCAGTGTACTAGCCTCAAAGTCAAACGGGCAGTCAACCTGTAAGCTACGGTAGGTTAGGCTTTTTTGCATATGATCTACAAAGGTTTCTCCAGTTTGAGTTATATTCTCCAGTTTGGCGAATGTATTAAAAAGTGCGGTATTAGTCAGCATTTAGCATTTTTTGGCAAGGACCTTGAGTACAAAGTACAAACGCATGTTTTTTGCATTTTCCATGCTTCCCTGAGGCTAGGTAATTTTATATGTACTTTAGTCACTCAAGGATAAAGATCCGGTAGGCAGCCCATTATTATGGAGCTGGACCGGATCTGGATATTTCCTATTGTGTAGCACAGTATTAATGGAGTTTTTTCCACGCTAATGTAGCTGTTGTTATAATGACATTGACCGCATGGAAACTTTTTTGTAAAGCTATATACTGTAGTGTAGAATGTAGAACTAGTTAGAATCTGCTGACGTCGGAACGTCCACTCACTTTGTACTTATAGTTACTTAATATTAGTCCTTAATATTATTATTATTTTGCAGGAATGAGCCAAACAGCCAATCACAGGACTATGCCGGTATTAGGGAACCAATAATCGGATTTCCTTTGCGCATGAGCGGCAGGTTTTCAGAGCCAAATGTACTAACATACTGTGTAGCGTAGATCAAAACTGTAATATGACTTAAATAATACATTTGTTGTGTTATTAAGAAATATCCTGATATAAATGTGCGGCATTGGATCTGTAAAGATTGGCAGGAAAATACAAGCCCAAATCGGCACTTGTCATTCGATCACTCGATAGTCGTGATAAGTGCACACAGTGTGCCCATTGACATAATATTGACATAGCAAAAGAAATGCTAATAATAAAAATCTGACATTGTAGCCCACTCCGTACTTTTACATATATTTTCCACACATTTGACTTTGAAAAGGGCAAATCAAGACGCAATATCCGTGACTTGTGTAGCAGACGTATTTGCGGGAACAGATTGCATTTTATTATATGGGCCTACTATGTGCTATGTGCTATGTGCTATTGCTATGGATTGCTCAAGCATTTAAATAGCAGTACTAATATTAGGCGTTAGGCATATAGCCCTGATAAGGCTAATTATGCCAAACCAAAGTACTACTTAGTTGCAAATTACAAATAGGTATAGGTAGAGTTATAAAATAGCAAATAGCTAGCATTAGCATTACTTGTAATATTTACGTATTAATGGAGAGTATCAATAACAAGCTTACCTTGTTTAAAACAGCTTGTGTAATGGTGTGCATTTAATGCTCTCCAAGAAATCTAGATTTTAGCACACCATCGATATTTTGCCCAGTTATATACAACTGGTACAATAAGTCGAGGCAGAATTTAGTCCAAACTTGAAGATCGGAATGTACACTAAAGTTGCAACCATGTCGTACTTAGGAGCACATGAAATTACATGGGCGGGCATGAGGTTATGCTTGTAGTATTGGAGAAAGTTGCGTCTCAACCTGCCCCATTCTTTTCTATAGCGTTTTCTCGAGTATGGGCGCTACTTTTTGCCCACCCTGTACATATTTTGCTTTGGACAAAGTACATATTTCTTAGGGGCAGCACTAATATTAAGTCCTATAAACATTTGACAGCCGACAGTTAGTTACACGCAATCAGCACCTTTATGATATGACTCGACGTTTCCACGTGCTGAATTTTTTACACGCGATTTTGTCTCATACACTTCAACCCTACGTATGCCAATTTTTGTAATTTTGTGGATTACTTCATAAATGCACACATTTAATGATGCTAACGTTTTAATACGCCCCTAATCTGTCGTTAAGTCTAGAATTTGAGGGTCAGGCTCATAAAATGGCATAGGAATGATGTGTGTCATAGTGTTAGAAGTTACTGCAGCTCCTGTGCACTGTGGAATGCTACTGACGCTCTGTGTTAAGATTAAGAGCCAACTTAAGTTTGGCCCTTTAGAAGTATTTAAAGATGTAATCATCCCATAAAAAGACTTAGACCTTATTACTTAGTATCAATATCAATATCAACGATCAACGTGCCAAAGCTTACCTTGAACTGCTCCTACTACGTCCTCCAGCATTTGGTATGTTAATATCATTTTTTTTCAAGGCGTGTATTTTATATACGTTGTACTTGATTAGTTTCTAGATTGATTTATTGTATTTCTGTCCAGTCATTACGCTGTATCTCGGATTGAATCTATATTAGGCCAAGCCCATTTGCTTGGGCAGAATTAAGGGAACATGACACGGACATGGGCTCCCTCAAGGTCAGCTCAGGCAGGATTCGAGGATCTATATTTTTTGTCACCTGGATCTATATTTTTTGCGAATCTCGAATTCGCACGTGGTGCCTTTAAAGTTGATACCCTAAATGCCCAATAATTACTTTAGTTTCCGCTCTACTAATCAGCTTTATGGGCTGGAGATGCGTATTAGGTTCGTAAGTAGTATTTATATCCGTTGCCTATTTCTGTTGTCTGTAGTCGCAAAAAAGGCAGCATTGTCTTCACGTGGATCGCCTGCGGTTTGTGTACCTACTTAAATATTCAGGTGTATTTTTTCCATTGTCATAGTTGTAGGAGCCATTGAGCAGTTTTTTTTTGTAAGGTTCTGGTTCTGGTATCACGCATTACATTGATGGAGATGGACTACTACGCATATACGTAACGTTATACAGCATCTTGCCCTCTTTAAGCATTTAAGATCCTTCCCATTCATTTGTATACCTACGTATATTGTGCCCACGATTTGGATTTTTGGCAAAGGAGCCACATGGCCCGAAAAAAAATCGGGTATTACTTAATAGAGTTTGTAGGCCGAAGCCAGGAACGGATCGGATCGGCTGTAGTAGTTGTAGTACAATAGGGAACTATTTTTAAACTTTGGTTTGGCCAAGAACGGTAATGTGCGAGACTCAGAGAGAGAGAGGCTGTGGGCTGGCTTGGCTTGGTTGAGATCTCGAATTCGTACAGAGTCTTCTGCTGTAGGTTCTTATGCGTGTGCTTAGACTTAGGCTTAGACTGACGCTAGTCTCAATTCTCAATACACTACTGTTGTACTTAGCACATTGACGAGGATGAAAGGAAACGGAGGTTTACTCTTACTTTAAACTCAATTCAGAATGTTTAAATTGGCATTCCATTGGCCCAGTGCCCCATTTCCCTTTTCCTCATTCCTACTACTCCGTAGTAGTTCTATTTCCTATGCTGAAACCGTTTTGCCAGGCCGGTAGCTCTATATAAAATAGCCATGATTGCAGTACGGATTTAGGCTGACCCTGAGACTTAAATATACATTAGCCGGTAGTCTGTCTGGACTATGTCACGTGGAGAGGATGATCAGAAATGCTTGGATTAGCCATAACTGTTCAGATCAGCCTGAAATTATTGAACCAGGCTGAAGTGTTCAGATCAGCCATCAGGCAGAAAGCATCAGATCGGCGATAAATGTTCAGATCTGCCAGAAGTGTTCAGATCTGTCAGAAATGTTCAGATCTGTCAGTCAGAAATGTTGAGATCAGCCGAAATACCAGAAATTATTTAGATCAGCCAGAATTCCAGAAATTGCTATATCAGATCAGCCAGAATGTCAGAAATTGCCAAATTAGATCAGATCAGCCAGAATGTCAGAGTTGCCAAATTAGATCAGATCAGCCAGAATGTCAGAAATTGCCAAATTAGATAAGATCAACCAGAATGTCAGAAATTGCCAAACCAGATCAGATCAGCCAGAATGTCAGAAATTGCCAAGTCAGATCAGATCAGCCAGAATGTCAGAAATTGCCAAATCAAATCGGAAGCCAGAATGCCAGAAATTGCCAGATCAGATCAGATCAGATCAGCCAGAATGTCAGAAATTGCCAAATCAAATCTGAAGCCAGAATGCCAGAAATTGCCAGATCAGATCAGATCTGCCAGAATTCCAGTAATTGTCATACCAATCTGCCAGAATGCCAGAAATTGTTGTATCGAATCAGACACTATCAGATCGTCCTAATCTTCACCTGAAAACGGAGGATGACTAATCTTTGATCTTGAGTCAAAGCTGACGTCCATAACTTAGTATGTACAATAGTCGATCTTCAGAAGCTATAGCTGTTTTGCCCCGTTAACAGTGGAACCAAATCCCAAGGCAATCTGGACCCAATCTGCAATCCATAGAACTTGTCATATCCTAATTTATAATTTCCTTATTTTTAAGGAGCCGACTTTCCATGAACATAGTCATAATCTTAAGTGGAGTGTTTTGAGGAAACAGATCCATTCCAATACATACATAGTATAGTAGATGGCGGACGTGCCAGGGGCCACGGCCCTGCTCTGTATATAGCGGAATTTTGGCAAGGCTGCCTGTGTGCGAGAATGGCCTTATAATCCATGTTGCAGTTCCGAATTCTAGCCCAGCATGCATTCCGTACTAGTACTCCGAAATGCTTTTAGATTTACGGACTCCTATTACAGAGTTCTATTAGTTCAAATTGTATTAACTGGGAGTATTGGAGCACTTCCTTACAACGTTTGTAGTTGAGCCCGTCATTCGACATTGTCAATTGGAAGATAACCTTGAGCTTGCGGATTTTGAGCCCAATTTTTTGCAAAAAAAATCCTTATATTCCAGATTACTGTATCTATGTACTTAAGTGTGGTACGGAATTAATTATAATCACACCACCTGCAGACGCCTGTTGGGTTCAAAATACTTAAATAATGGAAAAATTCTTACATTCTTTAAGTTGAAATAATCCTATTCTTATGAAACATAGCAGCAGCTGCTCTAGACTTTGTTCCGTTAAATACAATACCTACAAATTCCCTCAAAGGCTGCGGGAAAATATTTTGGATTGGCATTGGCAGGCTTGACTTACCCTGTGACGTTAGTAATAAGCTGTTCTATTCAATTTTGCGGTCAATCATAATAGTTGGGTTTACTTATATGACTACGTTTACGCAAGTATTTATTTTCGTAGATTCTTGGCCAAAATAGATACTATAATTGCAATATTTCATACCTTTGTTTCCAGCCCACATTGAATGACATTTATTGCATTTTCGTTTTCATCTTGACATTGATTATTATGTATTGTGTTTTTTGTGACCTGGCAAAGCCTGCACACGTAGGCTCTATAATCATAATTTTGCCCCCAGCCTTAACCATTTAGATCCGGGAGGATATGCTTATGCCTGATGCATTACATAGCCTCAATTTGTTACGTATCCATACGTATGCCAATTATATAATTTACTGTGTCCGCCGGCTGCCAAATGGTGAGCTGTTTACGTTTTAGGCCCTCGAGGTGGGTGTGGGCCCAGTTTTGCACAGCCATTGCCTTCAGGTCACTCAGTCCACTTACACTTACCCTACTTTACTGGCCATTGTTACGAGGATCCGGTCACTTTCGTACTTGAGAGCTAATTGGGAAAATGTAACTTATAATTGGTCGCAAAGGTCGTCTCAAGGCAAGGGCCTGCGTAGGTACCTAATCTATATAATACTGCGACTGTGGAATTTTTCTGCATATGTAATTTATTAGTCACTGTCTCTGCCTCCGTATGGGCTCTTATTTGTTATTTTGTGGAGGTTTAGAGGCCAAAAAATAGTCGGGTGTGTCCAGGATACGTTGGAGGAAAAATAGATACATCTGTAATCTTTGTAGGGTTGTCAAACAAGCCCGTGCTAATGCGGCATTAGTAAGTCCGTTTGGTATGGTAACACATTCCTAACCTAAATTTTATTACTATAATAATATACCACCTCAAAAATGCCCTCTCGTGGCACGTGTTGCCCTAGAAATGTGTAGAAAGTTTAATTATTTGATCTGCTTAGCCCGGGCTTGTTTGGCTGTTATATAGATTATAGATTCATTGTACGACTGGTGCTAGTTAGTTTATATTTAGAGGCATGTTCACCAAAAATTGCCTGTCCATGGCAAATGTACCTTAGAAATGTGTCGAAAATGGAATAATTTGTTCCGCCTTTGCCCGGGCTTGTTTGACTGTTATATAGATTCCTTATGAGCCAGGTGCCTAGTTCGTTTAAGTTTATGCAGACACATGTTAACTAAGATATGCCCGTTATGGCACCTATAAATGCTTAAAACATTGTAATCATTCATTTCGCCTTAGCGCGGGCTTGTTTAAATGTTATATAGATTCATTATGCTCCTGGTACCTATATAGTTTTATACACAGGTTAACTTAAAAACTCCCATCCATGGCCCAGGTTCCCTAGAAATGTGTAGAAAATTTAGTTATTTTATCTGCCTTAACACGGGCTTGTTTGGCTTCTGCATAAAGACTTCTGTGGAACTTGCCCTTACTTTCAATTTTAATGGTTTACGTCTTTTTGATATCCAGCTCTGTAATATATTACCTTAGACTATAGACATATTTTTGGGGCTCGTAAAGGTTGACCAAATATCTGTAATTCGATATCCTCGTTATAAGAGGCTTATGGGCCTCTAGTGATGTCATTTGAGGGCACAGAAAACAAGATTCCATACTCTATATAATACAACTGCGACAGGATTACTTTCCTTTTCGCTATTGGCATGGACACTATATTTGCGGCCGCTTTTTCATTAAAAAGGCATTCAACTGTATTAGGGCTGATCAGATTAGGCTCTACTGTACACTCCTATAAGGATGCTGGATAGTGACGATAAGTGTATTAGTTCTCTAAGATAGTACAGTAAATTAAATTATATGTACTTACTACTATAAGCATGTGCTACAGTAGTTCGATAAGGAAGTATAAGCAGCAGGTATAGCAGTATTACCAAACGTGATTTGACTTAATTTGCCGTCTCTTGAACTCAGTACTGATGTAATTATTGGCTTTGTAAATCCTGTTTTTTGCAAACCATTTCGCATTTTCCCAGCATGCCTCTTCGGCCTATAGGCTGCAATTATTTGGCTATTCTGCTGGCCGGTCAATCATAATTTGTCAAGACGTGCAGCATGCAGATTTCAAGCTTGAGAGTTATATGCGGACAAATGCAGAAGAATAGCTGTTTAGTATGCCTATTGTGTGACTTTGATGTATGTACTACATAGTTCGAGTTGATGACAAGTGACATGGGAGTTTTGCAGAGTGCAATTTTGATGCATATACTAGTTGACAAGGGAATTTCGCACAGTGCAATTTTGATACTATTAATCTTAACTACGAATATCCGCCATTGCACTCGTCAACATGTTTTTGGCGAGCCAGTATTTATATGGATTTAGGCGGAGGCGGGGGCCTAATATTTCGCAATGTGCAATTTTAAGGATTCTTTGTCTCTTGGGGTTTTTTACATTTTAACTATGGGTTTTAGCATATACTACTTATAGACTTGGCCCGTTTCATGAGCCGTTTGACCTTTTACTAATTTTACAGCCTTTTTCTGCATTTCTAATATAGTAGGTGAGTGTCAGCGTGAGCCTTCTGGCCTCGCTCAATTAATTCTTGATTGGGATTGGCACCTGCAAAAAATCCTATAGGCTCCCTTTTGATTTGTGGCCCAAACTGCACTATGCGGAGCCTGTTCTATCTGTCTCTACTATGTGCTAATTTGTATTGCAACTACGTACTATAGGTATACGAAATGCAGAAAGCCGTATTACTTCCTACGTGATACGTGAGTTTGAGCCGAATCAGAGACTCAAGTTTCGTAAAAGTAAAGTAGTAATTGAAGCCCTAATTCTGAGCCTGGTAAGACAATGGATTAAAATGGAGAGATACAGAGTTTCCGTATTCACATCCTCTCCCAGCTACAACCACAATTAAATGATGAAATAGTAATAGTTGGCATTGTTTTACCTGTCCCTTGTTGTAAACAGAGCCAGAGCCCATAAAATTAAACTTTGGATTGAGGAAGTGATTCTGTAGTAGGTAGCCATTAAATGCATTTTCTGTAATATAGGTTGGATTGAAGAATTCGTCGAGACGTCGTCCCCTCGTCTCCATAAGGTCTACAGTAACACGTAATCGGATCCAGTAGTTGTTCTTGATGCAAAAGGCATGTCAACGAAATCCTTTTATGCAGCTAGAGTGAGCCGGAGATTGATGAGCGTAATTAATTTCAATATGCAGGTAGCATTACCACATAAATAAGTGAGACAGCAGACAGCCGACGAGGGATCTGAGATATATGATTCTAAGTTGTAAGGGCATCTCCTCTTGTTGTTGTCGTTAGGAAAATATATTTTTGGAATTTGGAACATCTCATTAGATTCACAAAATATGTATATACATATTTAACTTTAGGCCTGTTTACCTTGTCAACAGAGTATGGCACGCGTTATTAGATGTATATATTAAAATTGGAAAGCCGTTTTTAGGTCCGTATTGTAATATAATACATGTATACTGATGCCCAAAACAAAAAGTATAGATTGGGTCCCATAAAATCTGATTCCGCGAGGACAGTTGTCACTTGTCACAATCAGGGGTGCAATATCAGCATGCGCTAAATTTCGTGTTTGAGTGATTTATGCAGCGACTGGTTTTGCAATTAAAAAGTATTTTTAATAAAAAAAATTATCGAGCAGGTACCTATTTCAGATATTCTAATTTAAGGGAAATATGCAAGTCTAATGCAAAGTCGAAGGCCAAAAGGTGTCTTTTAATTCCGACTTTATTTGTTTTCCTGACACTTATTTTTTGAAAGGCATCTAGAGACAACTGTTTAGTTGTCTTTAGCAGTTGTACACTAGTTTTTAAATAGTAAAGTCGTTTCTGTTTTTTTGTCTGTTTATTATTATTTTTTTGTAACTAACTCGGTTTTTCCACTAAAACATTACAGAATACAGCACAACAAAGGTACATAATAATTATTACAGTGCATAGGTATAAAATTATATCCTTGTCCTTGTCCAAAAAATGCCCTTGTGCGTTAACTAGTACTGCATTTAGCTAATGTTGCAACTCTGAAAAGCTTGCGTGTTTAATTCTCCCAAAAAGTATACATTTTAGCCGAAAACGAATTATGGAAATTACCAAATCTAAATGTTAACCAAAGAATTCGACTCAGGTCGTGTAATTTGAATCCGGTATTAATCATCCCGTATGTATGTCCTACATCATGTTTGCTATTTGCTAAATATTTTGTTTTGGGCTAAAGCCCGTATTTATTTGGGCAAGACTAATATAAATTTTTTGTAAGTGTTAACAGGATGCCAAATAGTCTAATTCGGATAAGGATTGTGTATTTTTTGGGTCGTAAAAAACTTGTACGATAAGGGTGAGAGATCCGGGTGAGGCTTGTAAATGCTGTGGAAGTGTTTACGGATTCTATGGACCCAATTATTGATTTTTAATATGTCCTCTTGTAAATTGAAAATATTTATTTGTTCGTCCTACAGTAAGTAAATTCTGAAGTTTGTTTTAGCTAATTTCCCGTAATATTAGTGTATCGGGATTAGGAATACAAATGCAGGTTAGTATATAAATATGCACGCCTCGTTTCCCCCTGATTGGGTCAACAGTGCCAGTTCCCGAAAGCCATTATGAATTATGATGTATCTAGTATCTACAGTCTCTACATTTGGAAAATGACGATACAGTATGATACAGTATACAGTACTAAAAGGTAGTAAGTATGTACGTACGTCAATATAGGCTTGGGTCATGTACTGGGACATGGGACGACGGCTTAGCGGGAACTAATCATTAATCCTATTTCTGACATTATGGGGTTTCCCAGGAGTACTTGCTAGTAGGCACTGGAGTATTCTTCAGGCAGGATTTGCCCTTTTGGGGAAACACAGGTAAATTCTGGACTTTGTGTCAGTTGGATTATACTTTACAGAGGCTACGGTCCCCATCCCGTCCCTGTCATCTGTCATCTCCTCTACTGATTACGTTAAATATTGATTTTCTAGTACCTTGTAAAACGTTCCCATTTCCCAGAAACTCACGGACTGTCGTTTGGTGTGTATGGGCATTGGAAATTGGAACTTCTAAGGTAGGCTTTGGGGTCTCGTAGTAATTTCATATAGGGAAAATATATATTTTACCGTAAAAAGGGCAAATCCAGGCTTAGGCTTGGCAACGAACACGAAATTAGTGATTTATATTTTTTCCAGTGAGCTCTATAGTTTTTTCTAGCCTAAAAGACACAGTGAGTAATTTTCCTCTATTTCTGCTGGAGTTGAGTTGACCTATTATATAATATTTAGTACATGGATAACCTCAAACCTCCAGGTCATTCGGAATTAAATGAAACGTAATCCATTTAGGTGATTGCCTTGTCTTTGGCTCCACAGAAAGTGAATTTGGTTTGATTTGGTCTTGACCAAGAAGCCCTCCTGGAACTCGTGATTGTAGTCCTCTAAGACGTAGAACCATTGACCCATTTATAACTGATTTCCTGAACCAGATAGTCATCTAGGCCTTTGGCAATAGGTAACAATAGGAACCGAAGAAACCACTTAGCCTTTATTGCGTCCAGGTAAGGTACACAGAGCCTAGTGTATTTTTCAATCTTTTAGGAAGAGCCCAATCACGTCCAAGTCTCCTTGGGCTGATATTGAAAGCCTGTATTTTATGGCCTACCTTGTACTCGTTCTGTGGTGCCTGAGGAAGGACAAGGGAGTTCCAGGAGCATCCTGGAGACCTGGAGATTCGTTTCCTTCAAGGATTTCTCTATTTTCGTCAAAGGTTATTTTGGGCTTGTTTTCGTGGCCTTAAATAGGAACTTTAGGGGCAGGGCAGGGCAGGACCTTTACGGACCCCAAGGTTGTTAGTTTAGAGCTTATGTAGTACTTACGTCCGGATCCTGATTGATTGACTAAAGGAATAACATGCAGCTAGGTCCTACCCTAATACTATTACAAAGTAAGTGCAAAAATTATGGATTTTGTGTTTATCAGACTGCTACTAAATATTTCTATTGCAAGCTATTTCATTCTATTTCTATTTAAATTGAATTCTGCTACTTGCTATTTCATTACTTAATTCATTTTTCAGTTAATTTCAATTTGAGCACTGGCTGTAAATACTTGTTTTAGCGTGCTTTCAATATATTCATAATGCCTGCTCCATCGAGTACAGCGCATTACCGGACTTGTTTGACCCAAAAAAGGATTTAATAATGCAAAGCTTCTGTAATAGCATTTAATTGAAATAGTAATATAATTTGATTCAAATAGTAACGGAATTTAATTAAAATAATAATCTAATTAAATTTTAAATGTAGTAGAATTTAGTTGAAATAGTAAATGAATTTATTTATTAAGTACTTACCTGATAGAATTGAATGCAATTTAAATAGTAACAAATTTCAACACAAACAATGATATAATTTAATTTAAATAGTAACAGATTACAGCATAAATAGTAATATAATTTAACTTAAATAGTACCAAATTCCAATTAAAATAGTAGTAGAATAAATTACGCCAATTTTATAAAGGCTGCTCCGACCGGCTCCTTTGCTTGAAGTGTGATTTCTGTGTCACTTAAGTTGTATAAACAAGCGATAAAGAGTGCAATAAGTATGCATAAGTATAGGAACTGATATGTTTTTGTACGCATAAGTACATAACATAGTACTTGTACTGATTGCAAAAAGTGTTTATTTTATAAGATGTGCAATGATAGTAAGGTGATGTCCTTCTAATTGTTTGGCTTACATACACATAGGCCTGGAGGGCTGGCTTTCCCTTACTACACTGTCAGTCTCCAAATTCAAGTAAATAAATAAATATTTTTATAGGCAGATACATATAAATATGCCAATAAAACTTACATTCGCAAATAAAAATGCAATAAATATATAGGGAGGTAAGTGGAATAGTTGAACTATAGTTTGGCTAGATACTAGACATGCTAGACCTGGATATAATTACAGGCTGTGTAGTAGGATCTTGACAATTTATAATTTATAACCATAAGGAATATTTGTGGCAACGGCAGTAAAATTGTAGCACATATTTCTTTTGGGTCGCATGTATAAGAACCAAGTATTTTTATTAAACCACTCACTCAGGTAACCCTGGGAAGGCACTGGACTAGAACCTTAAATTGAGCTTATAGCTACGGCTACTAGTTAATGTATTAGTGATCCATCTTATTTTGCGACAAATGCAGACAAAGAGCTCTGCATATATGTATGTATCTACCTATACAGGGAAATAATTGTCTTCCTGTCCCAGTAATTTAACGTCCGCCAAATGCCAAATCTGACGGCTTACCTTGGGTCAGTAGCACCGGTAGTGTTAATTGTTAATGCTAACCAAAAATTTCTATAGACTTGTATATTTAAATAAAAGCTTTAAAAAAATGCTGATTTCCGGCAACAAATATCACCTAAAAGCTTAAAACTTTAGAGAAATAAATATTTAGTAAGATATCTAATAAGGACCTAATATTATGCTGCCACAAAAATATAAAGTACACAAATGACCAAATATATAGCTTTATATAAAATTGTCAATACCGGGTTCAAGCCTCATTTATATGTTCTATATTTTGTGGATAAGATTGTTGTTAATTTCATTTGTTAATGTCCATTATTTCTCGACTAACCTGAATACTTTTTGGACAGCATTAAATCAATACAAGTACTTCAAACCAAACCTTAAAAACTGCCTTCATCTGTATGCAAGGCAAAAAATTTGCATAAAGTGTCAACTGTCACTCAAAATCATTATAATTATACAAACCAGAAAAAACTTGAACTAAACCAACAAATGTATCCAGATCCAGAACTAAGTCCGCTTTTTTGTGTACACTACACAGAGGAACCTATATTCTATTTGTAAGTATTTCTAGCCCAATTACGCGTTAAGATCCTGCTCAATTCCTAAATCCAGTTTTTCCGTACGGACTTTTCTCCATTATGGACCAGATCCAAATTTGAATAAGAAAGCCGTTCCTGCACGTGTACATGGAAACTGCCAAATGGACCACTCACGTTTTTCAGTGATATTTCAATTTAAGGTTTATTTATGAGGTCTAGACTCTAGACAGCCCGTAGTCCCTTGTTATTATTTCATTAAAGTTTAATACTAACAGCGTATTTAAGTGTAGGTAGAGGTACCAACTTCCGCCTGCTGGTAAAGCCATACTCTTTCAAACCCATAATTAACTAATGGTAATGTTAAGGCACTCAAGCACTCCTATGTTTTAGGATACGACCCAAGGCGCCCTATATCCCGTGTGTAGGTGCCTGAACTCTTGATTATGAATTATGATTAACGAGCTATTCATTGTTAACAAGGTTAATTATTGTAATGCGTGGGTGAGATGTAACTACAAATTAGAGGGAAGTTTGGGGTTTCTGTCTGTATCTGTATACAGCTAATAGGCTGTTCTTGGTAGTACTCAGAAAATGACTGTGACGCACCTGAAGATGGTATCTCCTATCAGAATTGCAGGGTCAACCTAGCTTAATCTTAATTGTAATTGCGGAAATTAGGGAGATGAGGATGAGCAGGAGAGTGCAGTACACGTGATTTTGTATACAGACTCACCTTGACTCCCACTTTTTTTCAAATAATTTAATTATAGGGCTGGCACAGATGCAGACTGAAAACGAAAGGGTTTCCTTCAGAAAGGGCTCTTCCTTTGTATTTTGTATGAGTATGAATGAACACCAGGGCAGGTAGGGAAGGGTTGAGTTGTATAGTTTTTATGGGCCTGTGGGCATTCAGGAAGAATTTCTAGACTTGGTTTGGACAGCTAAAGTTCATTCTTCCTCCTTAGAACGGGATCTCTCGTATAATTTGGGCAGTGCCTGTCTGTGAGTCAGAGTCAAGGTACATTTTGATCCACAGTGTTTTAGTACAAAGGCTTAATTATTGGTTTTTTTTTTGTTCACGATCTGGTCTATAATTTTATGCAAATCCGTAGAAAGCCTCTAAAATCCACAATCACAGTCCCCATGACAGGTCCGAAATAAATGGGAAAAGGGTGAAGGTTAGAATGATTTACGAGCTCTAGGACTCAGGGTTGCTAAATATAGTGGTAGGTACATTCAAAAATTAAAACCAAGTTATGTTTATAGCTCGATATTTTCATATTTTTGATATTTTTCTTCAAATAAATACTTTCCTTGACTTGCCAAACAAGCCCGCGCTAGCGCAGGATCATGTCACTTTTTTTTACGCCGCTTTACATAGCCTCATACTAGCAAGGCCTACAAGCCCGTGCTAGCGTTAAAAAGTTACTACATTTTCTGCACATATCCAGGGTACACTTGCTCTCATTGACTCCAATAGAAATATCCAGCAATAATGGTGAATCACATGTACCCTGGAAATGTGCAGAAAATGTAACTATATGAAAAAATGTAAAGCCCACACTAATCTGGAACGAGTAATTCGAGCCTATTTCTAGGACACATTACCAATATTTTCTCCGCTAAAAATGTATTCCAATTACACAATTAATTACTCATGATCCCAGGAAAATGTGTAGAAAATGGAATGGCTCGTTCTCCGTTAGCACGGGCTTGTTTGCCGAGTTGATATTAATGGCCATGTAATAAAATCATCATTTTTGAATTATATCCAAATTAAATTCGGTTAAAACAATTAATTTTATAACATTAGGTATTTTATACCAACCCTGCTGTGGAAGGCCTATGGATTCTTGACACTATGTATTCAACGGCAGCGTCCATTCCCGTGTTCTTGGTCTAGTCACTCGTCGTCCCTGTCACGCTCTCAAGGAGCCAGGTTGTCCTCTTACGAGATCCTCATCAACGTTTTTAATCAAAATGCAAATCCTCAGTGTCAGGCAGAGGAGGCCTGAAAGGCTTTAGGACTATTTACTTTTTGCCCACTCATTTGTTATGATAACCATTTATAGATTGGCTAATAGGTTACGTTATTCCCCGAGCCCATTGTTGAGGCCTAAAGATAATCAAGCCTTGTTCCTTGAAATCAAAGAATTAGGATGGGGAGGATGAAAGAATGATTTGTGGGCTCGGTAATGGAAATGATTCAAGAGCTGGCTCGGGCGAGTGTCTTGAATTTCAAAATTCATACTTACATCTCATTAGGATTAGGGCTAGGTAATGGACGGAGGTATTAGGCCATCATATTACCATGTAACATGTGCCTGATTTTTTTGTACAAATAGCTAACGTACATACTTACCATTGTACTTACCTACATTAATAATGCCGTACATGCCTGAGTCGTGTATAATTAGACTTGTTTTGTTGTTACCGAACTCAGAAACTCATGTTTCAATTACTGTAGGCGGCTTTCTGCTTTCAATTCAAAAGACTGTATAGAAGAACCTTAACAAGCCCACGCTATGACGAAATTTTATAAATATTTAAATTGTACTTACATGTCTTTCAGTGGGCTATATATAGGCGGTTTTCTGTCTTGAATGATTTAATTTATTAGACTGTATTTATTTCTTACTATAGCTGAGCAAGCCTTCGCTAAGGCGTAACCTATAATTTTGTAAGTAGGTTTTTCAAAATATGCCCAGGCTGCATGTAACGTGCATGTGTCATCAGTCATCATCATGCCCAACCCAACGTATGATATGTAGCTAGCTAGCCGAAATTGACTGTTGACTATATGTGTATATGCGCAGCTAGCTGCGCTTTAAATGTACATTAAATGACGCAAGTACATTCGAGGTACATTCGATAGACATGCTTAGAAAATATAGTTATTTGTTCTGCATTAGCACAGGTTTGTTTGGCGAAATGACTTGACTTTGACCCAATGCCCAACCGTAATGTACAAAAACATTCCTTAGCGTAGGCATATGTGCCCTAGATATGTTTAGATAGTTGTTATTCTTCCTTAGCTCGGGCTTGTTCGCCTAAATATATATGCTTTAGAATATAAAGCTACTCGTGCATGCACATGCGCGTATGGTTAACAGTAAGTAACCCGACTAATTAAATGACATAAAAAACTGATTTATTTCTCAAGCTGACAGAAACAGCTACTTTTGACTACTCTGGTCTCGTCAAGACCTAAGCATACAGTAAGTAATCAGCCATTTTTGAGTTTACTGACACGTAAATTGAGCTGAATGCAGGCCTGTCATGTCATCCCGCATGGACCTAACGCAATAAATTCAGTGTTATGCCGGGCCCATGCCCACATGTATCCCAGGCACTCATGTAGGGTAGGATGTATGATTGTGAAACTAGAACATTCTAGAGTCTAGAATCAATAGTCAAACTCTACCTATGACTACCCACATTTCAATTAGGTACACCGTTTGTTATTCCTACGCCCAAAGTTTACACAGGCTCTACCAAACCCAATTTTACACTATAATTGTTTTTCTAGACTAAGAACACTAATTAACGTGGGTGAAGGACCAATTAGTTCCCTACAAACTACAAACTACAAAGTAAGAATAATAATATCAAGGACGTCCTTAAAAGTTCGAACCTACATTTAGGGATAAGTGTAATTATAGGCAGGGGATTCCGGGTTCTGGTTCCTACGCTTTACCGCTGAGACCCGATGAATAGAAACCAAGTTTATTAGAATTACGATATTGGCTCTGGATCTGTTTTCGAGAGCAGGCTAGATTAAATTTTCCGTAATTCTTAGAAGCCTGCTGGACAGGCTATTTGTGTTTATAAAGCTGGATTTCTGTACTTTGTGTAGGACAGGCCGGTAGGCTTTCATTTACTTTCTCCATACGGCCTTATTTTCTGATCAGGCAGCTGGAATGAAATTATTTCTGCTGGGCTCATGCTGTTGCTGTCCTACTCCTACATAAGGTTCCCTTTGATGCTATGCTATGCTACGAAATGCCGTCTTCTAGCTATTCTGAGGACATTTGTGTAGGTGGATCTCATCCTGTTCGGTATTCAGTTCCTTGTTTAATTATGGTTTCTCGGGTATGTATCCCGTATAGACCTACTGAAAAGTTTTGGTGTAACATCTATATTTGATCATTTGTTGTTGTTGTTGGGCTAAGGTATAATTTTCTGGGATTTTTTGCAGAGAATTCTTTCAAATGGTGCACTAATATTAAGTCCGTATGTACCTTGTCGATAATTCGTTTAGCCCGAATTTTACTCCAAACTTGCTACAAGTTGTTTTAATTAATAGTAATTAATAACTAAAACAGGCTCCGCCCGAAGAAATTGGATGGAAATGTACATTCAAGTTGCAACCATGCCGTACTTCGCAGTACGTGTAATTAGCTGGGCGGGCACGAGGCGATGCTTATAGCATTGGAGAAAGTTTCGTATCAATTTGCCCCATTTTTTTCTATAGCGTTTTCACGAAACGGGGCGGTACTTTTTGTCGACACTACATTATGTCTTAATTATCCGCGATACGGTTATACGAGGTATGGAATGACCTGGCTCTAAAACAGTAGTGTTCCACTTACTCCACTTCTATCTGCTAGTATATAATATCATTATGTATGTCTATTCTATTGATTTTCCCCTGTCTGGAACCCGGGAACCCCGGAGTAATAAACGGGGCCAGACCGAATACTGAATAGACGAGGAAGTGGAAGTTCAGTACGCCAGTTGACGACAAGTAATACAGCAGATACCGCTTTCCAGATACCAGATACGACATAGGACATGCCTACTGCTTAGATATAAGGAGCCTCGTTCTCGTTTAGGATTCCCGGAACAGAAGCGGAGGGCATTATGTCTATTAGTCGAGGAAAGCCAGTAAAGGATTGGATTCCCCGAATCGGCGGGCATTATTCTTATTCCGGAACAATAGGGTTCTGGAAGTTTCGGGTTTTATGCCCAATTTGACTAGAGTAAAAATTAGTTTACATAAGTTGAGCGAATTTGTGACCTGAAAAGTTCTCCAATTTAATTCTGTCCAAAAACTATAGACTTTAGCTCATAGTGCATAAAATATAGATACAAGTGGGAAAATATGAATATTAGACACATATAATTGCTCGGTTTACACGGGATTCATACCCGACCTGAGACATATTCCTTGATTAACAACGAGATTTGTTGATTTTATTTCCATAGTTTGTTAAAGTATATTTTGTTGGTCCGAATTAAATACAAGCCTACCGGTTTGAATTGTCGGTGAACCCGAGGCTCCGTATAGTCATTACAGTACATTCGTGTACTGAAAGCAGGATTGAAAGTGGTTCTGGGCCAGACAGAGGAAGAAAGAGACCATATGTAAGGTAGAGAATATAAATGGGACCCTCACTTGTTGCTCGTATACGGAGAAAGTGGGGATAGTTCTAGTTTCCCCAAAGAAAGTTGGGCCCTAAAACTAGGCTCTTATTTCTGGGAGATGAAATGGGGATCCTTTACGAGGTAGTTAGGCCTGGAACTCCGTACATAGATGTGATCAGTTCTTGTCTCATGGATTACTGCCTGACCCTAATGACTGGCCGGGCAGAAGGCATAGTAGGGATCCTTTACTGCCTGGTAACCATAGTTACGGATCCAGCTTCCTCCCTCCTCTTTTGGAATCTGTATGACTTATATTTAATGCCCCGCCTCCCTAGAAAAAGTTTAGATTTGAGCCCAAGGAATTATATATTAAAACCCGACAAATATAGATTTAAGCCCCAAAAATATAGATTCAACCCCAAATCCCGTAAATACCGACTCAACAGTTTGTGCCCAACATCTACATATAGTATTTGCTAATTCGAATATTTTATATTGGGCTTCTATATTTTGCTGTCCAGCCGGCCGGCCTAGTATTTCATTTATGTAAATGTAACCCATTTACGGTAGGCACGTCGCGGATGTGGGATTTAAATATGTCAATCTATGATTAATATGGGCTGTGATGTGATGCCTTGATTAAAGCCGGATTCTCATTAGACAGAAGAAGAAGACAAGAGAGCCTTAATTCCAGACACCAAGGGAAGGCTTGGAGCTCTTTTGTGAACTGGGCCGTAAGAGACTCGACAGGGCTTTCAGAGCTCCAGTTCCCTGAACTAATTGTGATGCACAGCACCATAAAGGAAGAGCCAGGAGCCTTGTGTTGTCTCTATTATGTAGGGATATAGGGATGGAAGTCAAGCAAATAAATATACTACCATAGAGCTTCTGTAAAGGCTCTGCATTAGCATGAGATTCACAAAAAAAGTCCAAGTTATTCTGGGCGAGTCCGCAGGGGAGTGCACGCGCTTGGAATTTTTCTAGAATTTTTCCACCTACTGTGCTAGGGCTGTACTTGTCCATAAGTCTAAGCATATGTTGCAGATTGTTTGGGGAATTGGACAGTATACAGTATGCAACCTGAATGGTCAAATTTCAATCAGGGCAAAATTTCAAGTTGAAATCCAATATTTAACTTTTTGCTCAAATTGGGCTCTAAACCAGAATTTGTTGCTCTTTCCAATGCTGTACTTTATTTTACGATCTTATGTGTGGGAATATGAATTAATCTAAATGAAATATTATTTCACATATATTTAATTTTCAATCTTAGATAACTGCGGCACATCCCGTTGTAAAAAAAAATTCTATTAAATTAAATATGACATATACCTATACATATGTAGTATATTCATATATGTACATATACGTGCGGACAATTAGTTGAGTCCGATTTGTAATGAAAACTTTTACGAATTGTTTTCATTATTAGTAAATAATTAAAATAGGCTCCGCCCTAAGGAAGTGCGTGGGACTGCACATCTAAGTTGCAACCATGTCGTACTTAACAGTACATAAAATTACCTGGGCGGGCATGGAGCTATGCTTATAGCATTATTGAAAGTTGTGTATCAACACGCCCCATTTTTTCTATTCCGTTTTCTCGGAAAAGGGCGTTACTTTTTGTCCGCACAGTACATAAATATATTTCTGCATACTGACCAGTCAGTATTCAGTATGCATACTTTCCAGTATCCTAAACAATCTGCAACATAATACAAGCGTGCAACTTTCTCCTTGAATTTTCAAGGGGAAATTCTGTACAGAAGCGCCGGCGGCTAGGCCAGTCCAGGCCAGGAGCTAGTAGCTCCCAAGGTTCTAGAATTTGGATTTAGTTGTCACGGCAGGTTCCAAAGTGGCTCCTACTTCTGTAAGTACTATATTGTATGGAGTGTCGAAATAGACGGATCATTACAGAATGCGGGAATTGAGGTTAGGTTGACGAACTGTAATTAAGACCGTCTGGCTGGAGCTCCCTCAAACTGCCGCCTTTCCCCGTATACAATATCACAATATGTACGTACGTGTACTACTACTACGCGTATTTCCTTATCCCAAACCTGAACCTCCTTAAATTATGTGGTAGATGAGTAATGATAATCATGCCTAGTAGGTAGTCATAATTCATACTTTTCTCTTCTTTTTTTGATATATCTATCTACCTCGATTCCATATTCCAGGTTGCAGGGGAACTCCAGGACTCGTAGAAATGTGAATTACTATTTGCATGAAAAGACCATTTGGAAGCCAAGCATGTTTATGGGCTTCATTTAAGCCGCAGTCGGTACTGTAGTATGGAAATCCGCCAAGCATTTATAATCCATTTAGCACGAGAACAAGAGCCCTTGCCGCTCTCGTTAATTGTACGTATATAGAAATTTGCAAATTAGTTTTAGGCCGTATTATGTGTTTTCTTTTGCAAAACCTCTGATGCGAATTCCCTATATAGACAGGATTCGTAAACTCTAATTCCATGGGCAACTGAATAGAGAGCTACTAGGCTTTTTTTGCTGAATTTAAGGACTTAATATTAATGCTACCCAAATATATGGTTAACGTCTAGATGTCCTCATTCCCATATTTTTTGGGCTGACGTCTATAGTTTTGAGCAGCAGTGAATTGCAAATTTGTAAAATTTGGTATCTGGGCCAAACTATTCATTACATTTTTTTTGTTGGCTGTTACTGGCTGCCTGACTCAGCCTAGATTCCGTAAATTGGCCGAATAATTCGGGAAAATCACGCAATACCTATTGTAGGCATTGTTATTTGGGCTTGGCGTCACTCTGTTTCTGTTCTGTATGCGTATTACGTCAAAAATACTGTACCAGGCGTAAGGCTCATATATTCGTCACGTTGGGCCTGCCAATGAGACAATGAGGCAGTCTCCCTTTTGTTTCAGCTCTTGTTCCTTCCAGGAATAGCTTGTTGTTTTTTGCCAGCCTATGCTATTATTACCGGATCCTTGTTGGTTGGGTGACATGAATATGAAGGCATTTACAATTTGCATGCTATAGGCTTATGGCCCTGCTGGACTTTGTAGAAATGGAGCTGTAGGCTGTAAACGTATTATATTGTTGCATGCTGACCTCCGTGTGTCCATTATATTATGCTCTGTATAAATACATGCAAAAACAGTGCAGTTGGCTCCTGGTCCTGGCTAGGCTCAATGTCCATGTCCATCAATATCAATACACTTATAGTTATACCTTTAGTTTAGTATGACCAGGAAATGACAGACTGGCCTGTAGGTAGGCCCCCGTGCAAATGCATTTAGTGAGACAGGGAAACTCTGCGTTTACATTTTGCATTTTCGCTTACCTTGCCACTTTTAGCTTTTCTGGTTTTCTGTGCGGTTCTGGCTTGAGTTCCATTTTCCATTCCAGGCCTATAGCTCTACTGTATACTACATATAAGTCCCTGCCTGTGCCTGTGGTTATCAGGCCTCCCATAAAGGTGCAGGTTTCGGGAAAAATATTTGCATAATTTTTCCTAAAAAAGAACAAAAAATCAGTTCATATTTATATTGGGCTCCCCTTCTTATTGACTTGGTGGCTATTGAACCAGAGCATTCAGCATTTATATTCTATTACAGTGTCAAGTCAAAGCAAAGTAGGTTGTAGGCTGTGTCGCTAATCAAGTGGGTTCCTCCGTATAAACAAGGCCTATTGTTCTAAAACCTGGTTGGTGGCCGTGCTCCTCCATTTGATTACTTGGCCTTATTTTGGACAGAGTAAGGTGTAAGGTGATTGATTGTGTCAGGAGGATCAATAATCAGAATCAATAGTAGTACTTTGAATGTTGAATAATTTAAGAAGCTTGAGCGTTGAGCGTGACAATAGTTTAATGTTGAGGTCTCCTTTATACGCTTTCCAGGTGAGATGGGGAGTGACGACTTTGACAGCCTGAGCGTGACGGACAGCGGGGTCTTTAGTGACAATGACGGTTGTAGCTCGGGCCGGAGCTCCCCGGTCTCCTGCAAGGAGGGCCTGGGCGGCCGAGAGGGGGACCGGTTCTCCATCCTGACCTTTGAGCAGGTCAAGCGGATTGACTCGGTCCTCAACGAAGTGGTGGCTCTGGAAGGGCGCGGGAACTTCCCGGCCATTGAGCTCAAGCTAAAGGACCTCTTGACCGCCGTCAAGGACCGGCTCCTTAAGGAGGGACTCAAAGTAAGTCAAGGTCAAGCCTCACGTCCAGCTATTAAACATTATGTAGCGTCTCAATTAACCAAAATAAAAACTAAGTTTAGACACTTAGCCCGAATTGTTCCTCAGTTCAAATCTGAATAGAGCGAACCTAGCAAAGCTGTTCCAACCTCACTAAACCTAAACAAAGCGAACCAAACCTACACTAATCAAACTCAAACCAAACCTAATGTAACAAAACATAGGCTACCCAATCCAAAAGAACCTAAGAATATTAAAGTTTTGGAATTCAAGCCAAAACTAGCAAAACATGTTACCCAGCCCAATCAACACATAACTTAACACAACGAAATTCATGCTACCCAAGCTACACCTTGCACAATATATGCTACCCAAACAAAATATAACCTAACCTAACCAAATTTATAAAATATAACCTAACCTAACCAAATTTATGCTACCCAAACCAAACAACAAAACGGATCCTTTGCTACCCTAATGAAACATAACTCAACCTATGCTACCCAAACCAAACATAACAACCTATGCTACCCTAATGAAACATAACTCAACCTATGCTACCCAAACCAAACATAACAATCTATGCTACCCTAATGAAACATAACTCAACCTATGCTACCCAAACCAAACATAACAACCTATGCCACCCAAACCAAACCAAACTCAACCTATGCTAACCAAAACAAACATAACTCAACCTATGGTACCCAAACCAAACATAACAATCTATGATACCCAAACCAAACTAAACTCAACCTATCCTAACCAAACCAAACATAACGCAACCTATGCTACTCAAACCAATCCTAACCTAACCAAATGTATGTTAGCCAAACCAAACCTGACCCAACATATGCTACCCAAACCAATCTAACATAACCCAAAGAAATATGCTACTCAAACCAAGCCACCAGACTTAACCTACATAAACCTAACCTAACCAAACCAAACATACCCTAGCCAATCATAACGTAACTTAACCGAACATATGCTACCCAAACCAAACCACCAAATAAAGCATACCCTAGCCAATCATGACGTAACCTAACAAAACCAGTATAAAAATGTTTTCATTGAAAATGTTAAAAACCTTTATGGTTAAATATGGGTTTATTTTTGTTAAACTTAACGACTTGTACTAATTTGGAACCTTTGCCCTGGCTCTTGTCCAGATTCGTGATATTCGACTGAACGGAGGGGCAGCGAGTCACGCCCTGATTCCAGACCCCGAGCCATGCTACGCCTGCGGCCTCTGCTACACGGGCTCGAGCGAGAACGACGGGCTCCTCTGCTCCTGTCAAGTCACCTACGACTCCAGCCACACCTCACAGCTTTACTATGGGCCCGTCACGCTGCCCACCGCTCCGCCGGGCCCCGCTGGGCTCAATCAGCACCACTCCGCCTACGCCCAGCACCAGTCTCCCGCCAACGGCTCCATTGGGCTCATCAAGTCAAATGCTTCCTTTGCGTACAATGATATTGATCTGATTTTCGGGATGGAGCTCTCCACGGCCAAGCACTTTGATCGGGTCAAGACGGCCGTCCTTGACGCCCTCCTTGATCTCCTCCCACCTCAAGTACGGACGGGTCCTCAGCCTCCCTAATTTCCTTAATGAATCCTTACTGATTGACATTTGGCCTACAGGTATGCCGGACCCGGATGTCACCATGCAATCTGAAGGAGGCCTACGTCACTAAAATGGTCAAGGTCCACGAGAACACGGACCGTTGGTCCCTCATCGGCCTCGGGAACTGCCAGACCAACCCCTCGTTCCCACCAGCGGCTGGAACTGAGTCTGGTTCAGGCCCAAAGGTCAACCGGAGCTGTTCCGTGGAGCTCAAGTTTGTGGACACGATGCGGAGGCAGTACGAGTTCAGCGTGGACTCCTTCCAGGTCATTCTCGACTCCCTCATGCTCTTCTACAAGTGTGCCACGGTTCCTATGACTCCAAAGTACGTTCCCCATTTTTATTTTACAGGGATGATATTGTCCTGCTGCCCAAAATTATATGCATTTTAGCCTATTGGTACTAATTTTCGGATTTTGTGCAGGTTCTACCCGACGGTGATTGGGGAGTCTGTGTACGGAGACTTCAACGAGGCCCTCTTCCATCTCCACCAAGGGCTCATTGCGACCAGGCACCCCGAAGAAGTCCGCGGAGGCGGGCTCCTCAAGTTCTGCAATCTCATTGTTCGGGGCTACCGGCCGGCCGACGTACATTCCATCGTTCCGCTCCAGCGATACATGTGCTCACGCTTCTTCATTGATTTCCCGGAGGTGGGTCCAAGCGTTCAGCGTTTTAGCTATAGGCACAGGCCGGATTCTCCCTCATAAATACAGCAATAATGAATCTAAGTCAACCGGGAGGCTCAGGGTCGGTGTATTCATGACCCGAGCCCGGGATTTATTTATAAGATTCCTGAAGTGTCCTTCCGATGACCTAGATTGATGAGGGCCTTTAGGCATAGCCATTATTTAATAGGTTTACACTATACAATACGGCCATGACCACGTTTCGCACGAATGAGCTACATTTGCGAAAACGAAAATTCGAGGCTTGTACTTAATGCTGACCACAAATATAAATTGTAGCCCAAGACAAAGTATGAAAATGAGCAAATATGGATACTAACCAAATAGTATTGACTCTGGTCGGATCCCCGTATAAGCCGACCAGCCCAGCATCTGCATTTACATATTTTATGCATATGGCTACTCATATTTTTGGTAGGAATAATATTAAGTCTAAACGTAGGTATGTATTTACCTTACCTGATTTTGTTCTATTTGTTCCGAAGACACTGTTCAGCGCCTAAATTAAGTAAAACAGTAGAATTTGGTTGCCCGCCTTAGCTCCGTAACGCTTCTGCTATGTAAGCCATTCCCAATGACGTCAAATAAAGGAAAACAGGATCCTATTATCCATAATTGGATTCTGTTTTGACGTTGTATTTTCAGCGTATTTAGGCTCGAGTGGGCTGGACGCTTGTTATTGTGGAAGTAGCTAGGCTAGGGCGTGGGTGACGCTATTGTGTGGTCCGTCGCATGGCTATAAAGCGCAATGATTTACTCCGTATCCTCGACTAGGTTAATTTTGATGGAATTTAAAATAATTTTTCCGACTTTTACCCCCACCCACCAGGTGGAACAACAAGAACTGAAACTGAAGACCTATTTGGCCAATCACATGTCGGGAGTCTCGGGCCGGCTCCGCTACGCCTTCCTGGTTACCCTTCACAACGTTGTGGACTCCTCAACGGTCTGTCTCATGGGCCATGAGCGCCGACTCACGCTCCATCTCATCCAAAGGCTCGCTTGTCAGCTCTATGCATCTGAGTAAGCTATTTAATCGGATCCAGTTAGTAGTCGCCCATTTGGCTTTGAAATCCTCCTGCGCATGAGCATAAAGAAATCCACTCACCTTATTGGTTGTCTGATACCGGCATACTCCTGTGATTGGCTCTTTGGCTCATTCGGCCAAAATTCACAATGTTGGGGCTGACTTTGACTGTTGCATATTTTGCTTAGAGGACCAAGAACTCTATATATTTGAGCAGTCATAGTTTACTACATTTCCGCAATTTGCCTTGGACAGTACCTACACTTAAGTTCGTAATGGCCCAATGGAGAATCATGATTGACGTAAAGGTCAAGCTCTTGTTTCTGGTCCGGCCCTTCAAATTTGACAGACTCGTGATCCTTTTGACATTGACTTGAGTTTTGATTCCTCTGATGTTTAGTGTGCTATTAGACAGAATGGAAAGGTCAGCCGAATCATTCCTTTCCTATACAATCAATTCCATTAGTAGAGACCGGGAATGCTGTAACTACTAATGATATGAAGCATATGGCTTCAGAATGCTAAAGGCGTAAACGGCCTAATAAATTTCCAACGTGACCTGATTGGTCGTAATTTGTGACATTTGGAAGGTTATACAGTACTTGATGGGCCTCGTGTACCTACTATATTTAATTATGCCGCAAAAGTATAGATTTTTCGGGAAAGGCTAGTTATTGTCCGGTACAAAAAAAAATAGGCAAGTTTTGCTAAATTCCTATTTCTTTCGGTTTTTTGTACAGTTTCCATGCAGGAATGTGCGGCGGGAACGTGTACCCCACGACTTGCTACTACATGCCGCCCCAATACAACCACTTGTCAACCCATGGGAGCGCCCACTCCAGTAGTTCCTCCAGCAGCAGCGCCAAGCCGGCCTGCGCCCTCAACATTAACAGCGCCAAGCAGAGCTACGGCCATCATGTGTCCAGTCCGTCGTCTCAACACCAGCAGGTGCAGGCGCCCAAGCGCCTCTCCTACTCAACCATCGCTTCCCATCAAGGGCTGGCCGGGAAATAAGAGCTCCGCGCGCGCGCTCGCGGGTCGCCTTCCACGTTCTTTCCGGACGAATCTTTCCGTTACTTCTGCAGAGTTAGTGTGATGATATTGTTATTTCTTTGTTACACCTTTACAAGCCTAAGTTACAATCTTAATCTGCCATGTTCCAACCTAAAGAAAATAGGGTACGTACTACATTATTTGAGGCTACAATTTACGCACGCGAGAGACGTAGTCAGTAGCGCCGCTTTCCCATACATAATATTTATTAGCGCTCTGAGGAGTTGTAGCTTTGTAAATAGATCCAGGATCCCGTCTCCATTCGCTGTAAGCGTAATATTTAACTAAATGTTAGATGTATACAACATACAGCAAGTTTCAATCAGCGCTCGCTCCAACACCCTCAGTGAATTTAATGGATGTACCTTATTCTATTATGCAAAGGCGTTCAAGCCCTTTTCCTAGTATTACAATACAATACACTGACGAAGACATTAAGTGAAGTGTATTAACTATTTATGCTACTATTCTACATATTCCTCAATATTATAACTACAGTAGGTAGACATATTAGTTAGATACAACGAGTTGTCGTTTGTCGTCGTGTACTCCACATACATAGAACCCTGGTCGTGTACGTGTACTAAGTGTACATATAGCCCCAACTTCGTAGCACTGCACTATCGTAGTCAGAGTAATGTAGAGTATCCATGTACGTTGTACACTATTTATACCAACAATGGGGTATAAAGGAATCATTTATGACTGTGACATTATTTGAGGAGTTGAAACCGAAAACAATGATAGCGGCCAGGTCCAGGTGTTAATTGTTGTAAGAAAAATACTAAATTTGGTCTAGAAAAAAATACTAAATTTTGTAATAAGATTTATACTCTGATCCAGCAATCAGGAGCGGAGGGCCTGGGCCGAGTTCCGAGATTATACATTACAAGAGAATTTCATTTGGGATGAGAAAAATGAAAAGTACAAAAAAATATTGAGCTGTGACCTTTTAGTTCTTACCATACTTTTAAACGTACATGAACATGGACTCATGTACTGGTACACATTAGGCTACCACACTCCTTTTTTAAACTGTTTAGCAATGCATGTGGAAGTAGACTTGTCTGTGTCTGTAACAGTGTGGAGTGAATTTGATTTTAGCCAAAAGGTACGAACCTGTTAAGCAAAGGCTAGTATTTAATGGTCCGGCAAAAATATAGATTTAACCCAAAAAATATGGAAATTAACAAATTCATCCTTGCGTTAGGCTAAAATCTAAGTTTTTGTGGCATCATTTATACTAAAGTCCGAAGCCGGCCCGCCAGCCAAATGTATCTTAAGATTATTATGTAGGAAGGGCTCGGGGATTGTACTTACATGTATGAATTACCTACATTACCGTAAGTACTCTCAGTTCTCAGAGGTCAGGGGTTAAGAAGAAGTATATACTAGAAGAGATAGACTTCCTATTTTTATTGACTCTTTTTAGCCATTATTTGAGCCAGGTTCCCTGATTTTACTATGTATTCAGTTGGGTCCGAGTCATCAATTGATTTAATATGCTCTGTCCATACTATTGCGGTCGGAATAGTACCAGAATTTATTCAGAAGTATCATAATACAAGTATCTACCTAAAATAATACTATATTGTTACTTACTCTATTGCGGTATTCAGAGAAAATAAAGCCGGAAAACAACTGAATAAAAAACATATAATTTCATTTGTGGAACCCTGTGCGTCGACTTCATTATTCTCCCTTACGTACCTGGTAATCATATTGTGCGCATAAAGTACGAATATTATGCGAATTTTCATACATTATGTCGTATATTGGTTATTGTACGAACGTTATCGTAATTGAGCCATTTCATAAAATCACTTAATTTCACATAATGTTGAAAGGTATTGTATAGTACTTAGGCACTCCATAGACGTTTAACGCAGTCAATGTCAACATCACTTTCCTCCAATCCCAATCGCTGTTCGATGTTGAGGTCAACTTCAAGGGTGATTGCTTGGTGGAGCGATAGGCGAACCTGTGAAATAAACGTAAAACGTGAGAATTCGGCGTAATAATTTCATGCAGGAAATAATATCGGTATTAGAGGAAAATGCAAAATGTAAGTATATCATTAAATCAGTGTAGCTTACAGTTACAAAAAAGTTCCGTAGGTAGGTTAGCCTTAGTCAAAAGTTACAGTATGTATGTAGGATAGTCTTAGAAAAATGTTACAGTAGGTGTAGGTACTATGTATGTACATAAATACATAGATTACTGTGTGTTAAGCAAAAGTTACAGCACGTAGGTTACTGTTCAGGAAAAGTAACAGTAGGTAGGTTACTGTATGTTAAAGGATAAAGTTACAGTAAGTAGGTTTCTGTGTGTTAGGTAAAAGTTACCGTATTATGTAGGTTATTATTAAGGAAAAGTTGCAGTAGGTGGTTTACCGTTAGGAAAAGTTTACATTAGGTAGGTTACTGATAGGAAAAAGTTACAGTAGATGGGATACTGTTCGCGAAAAGTTAGGTTAGGTTATTGTTGTTCTGGAATAGTTCGGTAAGGCTAGGTTATTGCTCGAATTAAATTGGGATTAACCTAAGTTAGGTAAGGTAACGATTATTAAATTAACTTAGATTACGTTACTGCCCGCATTGACTTACTTGGGGGCTTGACCCGAACCATGTTACACTCCTCACAGAAGAGGAGGTCCGGATGATTCTTGAAGGTACATACAGAGCAGAACCATTCCCCGGCCCGCGTGTCTACTTGGGGCGGGATTGGGAGGAAACGGGGCGGCGGGGGCCGAGGGGGCGGGTGAAGGCGACTACCTGTGGGGCGCCGCCCGGCCGGGATTGGCGGAGACACATTTGAATCTTTTACAATATTAGTCGGCAAATGCATGTTCCTTAAGAGCTCATTGGCATCCTGGCCCGGATTAATCTCACAGTAGAACTGCTCGCTCGTCTCACCCAGCGGAACTGCAAATGAAAATCAGAGAGGATCTTTAATGTCAATGTACTCCAATTACAAACCCCGTATAACGTATGCCTATGCTTACTATCCCCGTTTGTATAAAGGTCGACCTCCCGGGCCATGAAGTCACACTCAATCTGGAGCCGCTGGTTCTCCTCCTTGAGCCTCTCGGTCTAAAAACAAGAGAATAGGAAAGGTGACGTAAGTGCCGTGGTGTATACTATAAATATAGGGAAACGAAGCACTTAATAAGAGGGAAGTCCTAAGAAACGAGAGAGCGGGTGCCAAGAAAGACTAAGGTCATCGAATACCCGCTTCCGTGGTTTCCCCGCAATCTATCAGGCTCCGCTCTGGCGGAAGCCTAGACTGTAAATATTGCCTCCGGCAAATTCGGCATTGGAATTAACGCTAAAACCAGAGTTGTATTAAATTCAGCTTTTTATTGAGGAATAATCACCAATTAATTCGAAATCTCTTATTAGAGCAGATTTCCTCACCAAGGTTTTAAAATATTTCAAATAATTCAGACAAAAAATTTAATTCCATTATTGTAAAAGAAAAAAATCTTTTGCTCATAAGTTTCAAATGATTGGTGAGTAATTTGCTATATTTGGTGAGGAAATCTGCTTTAATTGGTGAGAGATTTCGAATTGACTTGTGATACTTTAAATGGCAGTCCTTTTATTTAATTCCCACCAGAGTTGGATTTAGTGGGTATGTGATTTAATATTAAACGAACTCTTCATTTATTTAACTTACATTGAAGATGCCTACGGTTGAGGCAGGTTGGAGCCGCCCACGGAGGAGCATAAGCTCTGTCTTTAATTTTGTCAGCTGGCTCCGATTGAGCTGGACCTCATTTCCTAATTTGTCCTTCCGCTCTCGCTGGGCCGCAAGCAAATCTGAAATTTAAAAATATAAGTGTCAGAAAAGTTTAAATTATGCAGCGTCACGTGCATGCCTTGTGAAGATTCATCCTCATGTTCTAAATTCTAAATATAAGTACCAAGGAACCCCATTTTCAGATATGCTGCACCCGACTTAATAGAGAATTCATAGGAATGAAAATCAACAGTTAAGAATAGAAATAAGCTCATATATTCCGCCCACTCAATTAAGATTCTAGCCGCCTCCATTACCAACGTCCATTAAAATAGTGTCACCTCTTGAAGGCAATTACGAAACGGAGCTAAGAGCCAAACTTTTATGAATGAAATGCATACAAGGACACGTTGAACTCTTTACTCACGAAGAATTTAAATAGGTACATAACATTAGCATTGCATAGATTTTAGCCCAAAACAATACCCAAATGAGCAATACTGCTTAGTCCCATATAGAAAGAATCAATTAACCTGGTTTAGATATGCATTTTAAATAATCTTTAGCCTAAACAATAAAAAATTTAACAATGGCAAGAGAAAGCTACACAATAGACTCACCCGTTGTCATCTGCTGCATATTGTACAAGTTCCTCTGTTCCTGTTGTCGCTGATTCCGTTGCTGCTGCTGTTGATTCCGCCGGCGCCGATTCGGGGTCACGGGCAGAACGTCAATTTGGGCACCATCCTGCTGTGGAGCCCTGAATGCAGGAATAGGTACAGGACTCTTAGTGTTAGTACCCTGGGATTGGGATAGTGACACAGTAAGGTCATGCCCATTGAGCAGGCTCGGCTTGACCTGAAACCTTCCCACTACTACGGTCCCACACTCACAGGCACAGGCACAACAGGGCGGCTGTTTCAGACCCTCAGTGCTAATGTTATTATTGCTGGAGGTCAGGTTCAGGTTGACTCGAGGGGCCCTGGCCCTGGCCGGGCGAATCGGGACTGCAGAAACGGCGGGCTGGGACCCGGCCCGAAGCGGCTGTTCAGCATGACCCCCAACATGGTCCTCTATAAGCGGCAAGGGTTGTGACCAGCTCCGGACCTTGTAGTTCTTGTCCACGTTGATCTTATGAATTATTTCTCGGGGTCGACCAGTTGGACCGCCAGGGTCATCAAAGGATTTGCTTGGAACTTTGGAATTATTACAGTAGTAGCCGCTGGTGTTGACCTTGACCCTCGGCCGAGGCGGAATGGCAGGATAATGGTTCGGAGGGGGCGGCAAGCAGGAACTGACAGTGTAGAAACAGGTGGGTGACCCCGGAGTCTCTTCATGACCTCTATTTTGAACTATTTGAACCTTCGGCCGACAGTCTTCGATATACATTGCTAGGGAAGAGCCCTGGCTTTGGGACATGACAGGCGGTCCCTGATTCTGACTGTGACCTCTGGAGCCACAGGGTCGGAGGTCAAGGGTATACCGTCTTCTATATGGCGTCAGCTGATGATAATGCTTTTGATATGGTATAATGACAATCTCAATTCGGTGAGCAATAAGGTGACCGTGTTACCCTTAACCGGGTTTAATGTGACACGGAACACCGAAATACGAAAAACACGGGAACAAAAGGCTCGCTGCCTGTGCCGACAGTGCCGACGGCTTTGGGCAGGGGCTAACGTGATACTGATGATCATGATATGATTGCACTACGAAAGATAGGCTAGAAGTTACATATTGTATATTGCATATAGAATAGAACTTACCCGGTGTGGAGAAGATGGGGATTATTTTGGTCCCCGAAGTGGCCGTGTTGTTGGGGCCCGTCCTCCGAATTTTCCTGTGAAGATGACGACACGTTGGCATCCGTTCTTGGATCCAGTCCCGACTCCCAGGCCCCCATCATAATAATATTACAGAAGGCAGAGCAGAAGCAGGGGCACTAGAACTGGATTCGCCAAAATTCTCAAATAAATTACTGATCAAGCCAGGTGTCAAAAGTCAAAGGCAACACAAAGTGTAGGTACAGGTTGAAAAATAAAGGGAACGGACCAACATTCAGATATATTAAAATTAAACGTAACAGAACGAACGGGGGAGAACTTCACACAAATCAGGCAACGAACGAATCAGCTGTTAGCTGCTGCTCTGCTGGACAAATAATTCGAAGAATTTTTTTTTTTAAGAATAATTTTAAACGGTCGGCGCGGCGCTGAAAAAAATTATGTTTTTATTCTTCTCTTCATCTCTCGTTACTTGTAACTTGTAGTGTAATACGAACTACGAAATTCTACTCTAGTATATAGCCTAATTCTTATTGCATAGCCCATTCCACTGCAGGCACTTGTGCACCAAATGTATGTATGACATTTAAATGCCATTCATATTTTTTTAAATAAATTAACATTAATTGATTTACAGTGTCACTATCAGAATGAAGCGATATTCTAAACTTCTATAACCAGAAAGTGAAGTACACATACAACTTTATTTTTCTAAAATTAACACGCATTATGTACATATATCGATATATCCATTCCATATCCATGTATATGTTATAACAGCCCAACCCCGAAAACGGTCTGTGGGCGTTGAGACCAGCCACAAGCCGAAATGACGCCTTTTCGAAATTTGACTGTGTAGTAACCTAATACCTAACCTAACTTAACTTAACCCAACTTAACCTACGCCAAGCTAACCTAATGTGATAGTATGATTATAATTAGGTTAGGTTAGGTTACCCTTTACCCTCGAAGTTTTCGGGTTAGTGGTCGGTAAATGAAAAAAAAAAGAGCCTATAACTAGTTGTGGCTTTTTCGGGGTTATGGAGTGTGTATAACATTATACAATTTATGTAAAATGCTCCTATTAAAAAGTGGCTGAGTAGGCCTGTGTGCTCTAAAAATGGCGAAACAAAGTTCAGTATATTAACCTAGAACTCTTTTGAGTCGTTTTTCCGCAAGCGCTGGCCGAAGAATTTAGCGCATGTCTTTCGGAACGAACATTTTCCACTTAGGCAAATTAAATTAAATGTGATTTTATAGAAGAAATTGGAAAGATTCTAGTAAATTGATGAAGATATTCTTAATACAAGTTTCATTTAAAAAAAATCAGTTCAGCTTCGACGCCGTTTTAAGTTAAATGTTTACATAATAAGAAATTTCAAAGAACAACTCTAGTTTAATTTGTTTCATCAAAAGTGTGTTAATGTGTACGTTATGTATGTTAACCTTCTTGGCCTTGAACTTAACAACGCTACTGCTACTGTGTTAAGAATGCACTTTTCAAACTATTTATAGTGAGTAAATAAGTTCCGCCTATTATTGCTATCTTCCAGACTTGAAAATGAGCCATGGGATACGTTTTCCAGAGTAAATATAGCATATCACATCTTTTAGCATTGCGTTTGCTATATAGCTGGAGCTTTAAATACAATAAAATCATCCTGGGTTCACCTTGAAAACTTACATGTACACCAGTACACTTCATACGCAAATTATTAAGGACTCAAACCTATTCTCTATTCTAAGGCGTACTAGTTACAGATCTAATGTACTTCCCTTTAAGCGGGAGGTAACTTGCCATATTTAACTACACATACTAATATTGTCGCCAGCAAGGAGCTAAAAGTGAGAAGTAGTGCGGAATAATTACGCATAAAGGAAAGGGACGCTTAATGGCAGAGAGAGGTGTTCCGAAAAGGATTGATTTATCTTGTGCACAACAACCTTTTTATTCTTGACCGTCGCCATCATCAAAATATCAGTTTTTCTATGCTCTTCCTATCGGTACATTGAAAGGGAGTCGCGGGAGCTACTATTTACTATTAGTAGGTGTCTGTTTAGGAAATGTCAGAGAGTGAGGTGGCAAGAGTCCAGGTCGACGGCAGGACCCCTAAACCTAAACAAGAGGAACTGACCCAGGTGGTCCTTCACCTAGAGGAAACTACCGAAGATGACGTGGAACCACCGGAAGGTGCAGAAAGTGAAGGCAAGAAATACAAAATAATAAGTATCAATTTCACTTTGTATGATGGTATACAAGGTCAAAGGTCAAAGGTTGCAAATGAGCTTTGGTTCATAGGTCATTCATTGATACCTGTGGCTTTTGTGTGTGGTATTCATACATCATATGCCTATTGCTTTATGCTTTCACGCCAAAGGCAAAGTGCAAAGGCAGAAAGGTTATCACTTATTGCGATACATAATTATAGGTCAAAGGACCCTACCTACACTGTGTATATTGTAGCACCTGGGCATATGACATAGGACGCAGATGTACGTACTACATATGACATCGACATACTTCAGTGAAGTTGTATGTACACGTGTAACGACCTTGTAGCCAGAATCCAACAAGCTGCTTAGTCTTAGTGTTAATTTAGTATTAATTGATCTAATATTAGTGCTGCCAAAACAATATCGACTTACGCCCAATACAAAATATGGAAATTAAGAAATACAGATGTTGAAGAGTATTTTTAGTCGGATATACGGGATTCATACATGCCCGACGCTGACCTTAGTCATAATGTTCGGTTAAAATCTAGATTTGTTCACTTCCAGTCGTTGTTTAGTACTAAATCGATATATATAAATAAAAGCCGAACCGTAATTTTGTATTTCCTATCCATTCCAGACTGTGACCTTCCGGAAACGGCGGAAGACGGCGGCTGCATTGTATGCAATGAGGAGCTTCATGGGGACCCCCACTTTCATGTCCGACACAAGCTGAGGCCACAAAACTTGAAGCTGAAGCAGTACTTCTCTGACATGATGGGGATCTGTGGCGGGGACGGCCAGCGGCTCATCTTTGATGACGATCACTCCTTCCCCTTCTGTGACAATTGTACCCAGGAAATTAGTCAGCTAATGGGGATCGGGAACAAGATTGATAGCATGCATAGGCAATACGATCGGCTAAGAGACTCCCTGGCCAGCCGGAGCGTGAGGACGTTTTTTACGCGAACAAGGCCGGACCTGGTTAGCCAGTTTCAGGAAGATATGGAGGAAGAGCCTGATGTAACTCCCGTAGACGATGAAGAGAGGCCTTGGGAGAGCCTTCAGAAAAGTTAGTTGAAGTCGGGAAGATTGTTCTTCTGGCACTACTGATTCCACTAATTTTGTTTGTATAGAATGGAAACGGATTTACGAGGTCAATTCCCCGGGACCCAAAAGCAAGAACCCAGTTCCGCACCGCATATTCCCGCCCAAGGAATTCAAGGGCCGAGTAGCCATAGTCCGTACTAACAGTGAGCCAGACTCGGCGCTCAAGGATCCTCTCGTCAAGTAAGTAATTAATACTTTTTCAGTATGAGTCGTCCAATATAATGTATGTGCTAAGCTAGAGGCATTACCTACAGGCATAACTTGGGACTGACCATGACCAGACCATCCTCATCCTTCGCAGGACAGGACCGCTTCGAATATGTTAATGAAAACTTGCCGAACCTTAACTCAGAGCCCAGGAAGTCCCAGTTCTCTGTACCGCTGACAAGCTACCAGTGTGCGGAGTGTCCCAAGGCCTTTGCCAGCTCTGGCCTCCTTGCTTATCATTCCAGAATCCATTCCGGTAAGTATTTGCTTACCAACAAGTGACTGCTGCTGATGCCCAAAAATAAAGAATTTAGCTAAAATGAGCAAAAGCAAATATAGATGGTGGACATGAATATTTAAGTCGGTTCCTACGGGATTCATACCCGACCTGTGTCATATTCTTGGTTAACGACTATATCTAAAATATATACTTTTTGGGCAGCGTTAAATACAAATATAAGCCATTTTTTATTCATAGGGGAGCTTCCGTTCGAATGTGAAACCTGCGGCAAGGGATTTGCCGTACCACACTACCTAATGATTCACATGCGGTCTCATACCGGGGAACGGCCGTTCAAGTGTGAAGTTTGCGGGAAAGGCTTCGCTCAGCGCGGCGGGCTCGTAACGCACAGCCTCGTTCATTCCGGAGCCAAACCGTATGGTTGCGAAGTAAGCCTTTGGGAATTCAGCCTAACCACTAACAACGCTTTTTTTTTACTTTTCTGTAATGCTGGTTCGAAAGAAGAAAAAAATATAGATTTTAACCCAAACAATACGGATATTAGCTCCAACAAAGCATGAAAATGAGCAAATCTAGATGCAATCCAAACAAGTTGACTCAGATCGGGTAGAATATTAATCGATTATGATTTCCATATGAACCGACTAAAATATTTCATTCCAAGGTCCTTATTTACTCAGTTGCATATTTAGTTGCATATTTTATTTGGCCTAAAGTTTATATTCCTTGTGCAGGACTAATAGTTTTGACCTACCTAGATTTGCGGGAAGACCTTCCGCCAAAAGTATCACTTGACCCAGCACCTCCTCATCCATTCCGGCTCCAAGCCCTTTGGCTGTGACATGTGCGGGAAGCACTTTAACGTCAAAATGAACTTGCGGGAGCACAAAAGGCGGCATACCGGGGACCGGCCCTACAAGTGTCCTTACTGCACTTCTATCGGGTTCTTCCGGAAGCGGATGCTCCGGGATCACGTCGTAAAGGCCCATCCCAGTGAAGAGCTCCCGCCGGACCTGGCAGACCTCGGAGAGACCAAAGTCCCGCCTAGCCTTACAAAGGAAGGGCGGAAGGCCTACAAGGGCGGAGGCAAGCGGAAGGCCCCTAAAAGGAAGCTGGAAATCCTTCCGGAAGTTATCACAATGCGACCGGAAAGGCCAGACAGCCCTAGCCTTCCTGGTGTAGTAAGTGACTCAGTGCCAGAGGACGTCCTGGCCCCGGAAGACCCTTTGATGGCTCAAGCGCTGAAGGCTGTTGAGGTTGACTTTACGGAGGGAGCCGAGGGCGGGATCCATCAGCTAATAACGGGTGACTTGGCCATGGACACGGAGACGACAGAGGGCTAGGTCCGGGGTCAGGTATTTTCTTTGAGTAGGAATTCGGCCGACTTTCCCACATAATTCCAGATTTCTATGACCTTAATAAATGCGACCCTCATAGTATTAATGTTTAATGTCATAATATTTGTAAATCACACTATAATTAATTTAGATTACGTATATAAAATGAATAATAAGGTACAGCAGTCAACTGAAAGGATTCCAGTTTGACTTAATATTACAGATTACCAAAAAATACAGATTTTACCCAAAACAAAATTGGGAAGCAAAAAAAACATAGATGTTGGGCTCAAAGTTTTTAGTAGGTTTACACGGGATTCATACCTGAGTCATATTCTTCGGTGAACATATAGATTGGTTCATTCCAATAATTTCCTTTGGCTAAAATCGATACTTTTTGGGCAGCATTAAAAAGAAATCATATCAATATCCGTATAAGTACAAATGACATGATACAGTTACCTTCCACTGATGTATTTTATTCTGAGATCTTGTAAAATTACGTAACTCAAGTCAGCTTGTAAGGTCATTCATTAAAGATGGGATCAAATATGAAATAACAGTTAAGAGATTAGTCTAGTTAAGTATGATTACAAAGGCGGGTCCTAGCTCTACCTCCCGCACGCTAAAAGGTACTGCTCTAGCCGGGCCAGAGAGCCCCCTGTCCCAGGCACCTGATGAAGTTTTGGCACGAAGTGAGCCTTGACATAGCGGACGGCTTTCTGGAACTGACCCCGGTAGTTCCTGGCCAGGGACTCCTTCATTATTTCCAGGAGCCCATGGATCATGGCGGCAGTCACCTCTACTTGTGGATCTAGACCCCAAAAAAAATTACAAACTAATTGGCTGCCATTTAAACTAATTCATTTAAATAATAAATCTCTCACCCGTTAATGCTGATTTCCTAACCAATTTCAGCAAACTACTCACCATTCATTTGAAATCTAATTATGAGGAAAATTTATTTAACAATAATTAACGAATTAAAACTCTGAAATATTTCAAAACATTGGTGAGGAAATCTGCTCTAATTGGTGTGAGATTTCGAATTAATTGGTGATCCTTTAAATATTCCTCTAATAATTCCAATTAATGACTTGCTATTACTGCCCAAAGCAAAAAGTACAAATGATCAAAAATAGATACTTATTGGATACAAATGTTTATACGGGATTCATACCCGACCTAAGTCACATTGTAGGGACAACACCTGGATCGGAAATCCGTGAAAGAGGAGATGCTTACCAAGTATAATAGTCTTCCGGAGTATCAGCCAGACTTCACCTGTAGAGAGGAAGGAGCGGAGGGGTTCCAAGTCCTTGCTGTCACTTTGTGGGCCAGCCTCAAAGTTCCTGATCATGTAGCCGTATAATGTGCAGTACCTGTGTGGAGGGTAAAGTTAATAAAGATATCCTCGAAGGCTTGTATTTAATCCAGTCCAAAAATTTAAGTTAATAATTTAAGTTTAAACAAATGGAAATGAGCAAATCTAGCTGTTAACCAAGCAAATTGACTCAGGTAGGGTATGAATCCTGTATAAACCGACTAAGCAATTTGTGTCCAACATCTATAATTTAATTGCTCATTTTCATATTTTTTTGTTTGGCTAAATTATAAGTTTTTTGGGCTCAAACTTACCCTGTAAGCCTTCCCAGGAGGACCTGAATAACGGTTGCCTCCAGCGTGTTCTTATTGGAGTCGTCCTCCTTCTTAGGAACGTTGATTTCCTGCCCCACGGCCGCCGCATACTCCCTGATGTCCATGTCCCCCCTGGGATAGCTGAAGGGAACCAGGAAGGGGCAGAGCTTGTAGAAATGGGCCTGAACCAGCTTCCCGAGGTCTGGGAACCGCCGGATGAGCTGGACGCCCAACTGGGCCAAGTAGTTGAGGTTCTTGACCTTTTCGGCCCGTTCCGAAACTTCCGCCTCTGCCTTCTTCACAAAGCGGAAGGCCAGGAGGTTTAGGACGAAGAGGTGCCCGTTCCGTTCGGCTGCAAAACAGTATTATTATTATTGATACCCCAAAACGACAGACTTTAGCCCATATGAACAACATATACAAATGACGGAATGTAGGTGCTGGTGCTGGACCACAAATACTGCCTACTTACCAGATGATACGAATGAGCTCCTCATTCCGCCAACATGAACCGGCTTCCCTTCCAACAAATGAATGAAATGGTTGATCTTGACCTGGAGCTCAGCCTCTGAGATCTGATTGAGCGGGACGTTGATGGCTTTGATCGCATTCATGTAAAACTTGGCCGTTGTGGCGGACGTACTGCTTATGTGCGCAGTTTGCTCTTGAATGCTCTCCAGGAGCGTTTGTGAGGTCAAGTATTTGGTCAGGTCGTCATTTAAGATTGCCCCGCGGAACTCGGATGGTACTCTGTTGTCTTTTTCCGGTTTTGCCTCGGGCGCCTTTTTTTTCTCTTCTAAAATTCGCTGTTCTTCTTCAAGGCGGGCCTTCTCCTTGGCTTCCGCTTCCGCTTTGGCTCGGGCTTCCGCCGCTGCAACAACGGCAAGCCTCTCCTTCTCTGCTTGGACCTCCCGCTCGGCAGCCTCAGCCCTTTGCTTCTCCAGAAGGGCCTCCAGTTTCTGAGTCTCAAAGTCCTTGTCTCTCATTTGATTGAGGAGCTGGACTTCCTTCCGCTTCTCGTCAACACCGCGCTCTTGGGCCAACTTCCGGTTCTTCCATTTAAGGGCAATACTCCTCGTCTTCTTTTCAAGGTCTCTCCGGAAGGCCTCTGTCCGCTCCTGGAGAGCCAGCTCCTGCTTCCGCTCAAATTCCAACCAGTCTCGTTCCTTGGCCTCCACTGCGGCTTGAAATTTGGCCAGGCGGGCCCGCTCAAAGGCGTCCAGGACCCGCTTCACGTGAACGGCGACCGGGGACATTGTGGCTAGGGCAAAGGTATCTGCAGTGTCGTTGTATTCGCCGTCCAAAGGGTCGTTCCTGATCCCGTAGCCGGGCTTTCGGATCGGCGGGGAAGGCTGGGAAGCTCCGGAGTCCACTTGACAAGTGTTGTAGAAGGTTCGGGTCCAGGGAGTTTCTTTGAGAGAGTTTGGGTGAATTAGGGGACCTGTTGGGGTGAAATAGATTAAATAGTAATATGTTCACTGTATAGAATTTAAAAAAAGCTATTCGTTCCGAAATCCAATTGTGTTCCGTTAAATGTGAAAATGAAAGGTTCGCATTTGTAGCATTGTAGATTCAATCACTTTACTGTATTCCCTTCATTTATGTGAGCAATGCTTGGTATGTTATAACGAAAAACAAACATTTCGTGGAGATTTCCACAGTTACGACTTACAACACTGAGAGCACTTATGAGCTACTTCGTAATTCAATACAAAAGCCGACAACAAGTGTAGTCAGCCCCAACTGTTTTCTGATTCATAATTTTTTTAACCAGCAGGAAGGTCCATAAAGTCAATTTTGTGGGAATGAGCCAATTACAGGAATATGCCGTTATCGGGGAACTAATGGGGTGAGCGGATTTCCTTTTACGCATGCGTATCAGCCTTTCAGAGCCTAATGGGCGTACACTAACTCCTGCGTAGCTTAGACTAACGATCTATTACTTAATATCTGTCCTGCTCACGTAATATTGACTTAGGCCCAAACTAGATTGGTTCATTATCATATTTTATTTAGGGGCTAGAAATATATACATTTTGGGCAGCCTACAATCCCAATAAGAACTACATACTCCTCACCTTCAATGCTAAGGCTCATAATGGAATCCCCCAGTGAGAAGCTTGCGTTTTCCGGTGAAACCGGGATGATAGTCGGAGTATTGGTATTAGTATTAGCCGATTTTATCTGGGACGGAGAAGGAGAAGGAGTTTCGCATTTCGAGGTTTCCCTTGCTTTTCCAAGCGGGGAGTGACCGAAACCTAGTTCTTGAAGAATCTCTTTCTGCAACACAGTCTCCTCTTGAATTCGCCGTTCTCTCAGGGCCGTTTGATCAGCAACAGCAGAGGCCCGGACAAAGAGTCCGACTGCCCTGTTCTCGGCCTCTTGCTGAGTGTCCAATGTTTCTTCCTGAAATAAATTAAATTAGAGCATGTGCAACGTAAGGCTGGTTCCGCCAAGCGAATAATGACCATTACCTACCGAGCCCGTGTAGTACCGGATCTGACCCTTGCGTGAGTTCTTGAGGACTTCAATCAGCTCCTGTTCATTAACACCGGACCGCCGACGCCCTTCATTTCCCTTAACGCCCGTCATCCTTCCCGTGTGACCCCGAGCTTGACGTAGCAGTAACAGACGCCTGATGAGTTGTCTATTTCAAATTACAATGTCAAATGTACAAATCGTATTTTCGGAAAATAAAATGATAAATGAACCTACGCTTATGCTTTATTCAAACGCTGAACACGAACGAGGTCAGGTCACAGGTCAACGGCGCTCAACTGCAACATTACAAATTCACTGAAACAAAATCGGATCACTAGTAATTTAGTAATTAAATTAAGCGGTCTCACTAACTGGCACCACCCGCACCTCTCACACCACCCGCACCACCCAACACTATTGTCACAAGAATTTCCGAGGAGGTGCCGAATAAAATACGTCTGCCCAGCTAAGCGGCTTTTGGGTGGTGCGGAATTAAAATTATTACTTCCTACGTGAGGTAATTGCGGGGGGTGCGGAAATTAAAATCACCACTTCCTACCACGTGAGGTTATTGCGGGTGGTGCGGAATTAAAATCATTACTTCCTACGTGAGGTTATTGCGGGGGGTGCGGAATTAATATCATTACTTCCTACGTGAGGTTATTGCGGGGGGTGCGGAATTAATATCACTACTTCCTACGTGAGGTTATTGCGGGGGGTGCGGAATTAAAATC
>JAQFZY010000173.1:0-42875 GCA_034696285.1 Hypogastrura burkilli
CGCTCACTCTTCTTGCTGAACCAAAAGAGACGATGCCGATGTTGGGCCAGGAACTGAAAAATCCTCAGGAATGAGCTTTTACGCGTGTAAACAATGAAATGGAACAATAGGACGTAGAATACGGATACGCCTTGAATGAAGGCGTCAAAGTAGTAGCTGATATCATCTTCCCTCCGGGACCGGATTTCAACACTCGGACTCGGATTCGGATCAGGAGAAGAAAGGAACTTATGACGGCCCGCAGGATCTGTGTATAAGAAACAAATCAATGAAAAATATTATATGGAGCAACAGATTTAAGACATTACCTTTCCCAACAAGCCAGCCTCAACAATGGCGTAGTCCATTGTAGTTGGATTCCGTGCAAATCGGTATGGAGAGGCCATGGCGTAGTATGAAAAATTAAAATGAATTCGAAAATAACCGAGTAAATCAATGCTTTCAAAATTCGGATTCCGGCCTAAAATTCTTTTTTCTGGAGAGGTAGGATTCAGTACTTTCTTCATATTCAGATCACCGGTTTAAGTTTCAATGATTTACCTGCTCTTTAGCCCCAGCTATAGCTATTTATTTCCATTCTGACCATATTTCTTATTTTGCTTTGTACTAAAAGGCAGCAAGTCCTCCTGATTACTTTGCCTGTCTAGAGCATATAAAGCGTTAAGATTGTGATCTCAATTCAATAATGGAATGAACAATATTTCATGCAATACCAATTCAATTATTCTATTGTGGCTCAAGGTCACCACCATAGATGGGAGTATAAAAGGAAATACTATTGTTGTATTTAGAATTGTGTGGATTGTTGATGTAGATTTTAAGATGATTGAAAAAGAATATAGACCATCTCCATCTACATTAGTATTTAGCACATATTGTCAAACTTAGCCATAACCAGTTGTTGCCTAGTATTACAGTTTTACTAGAAAATATATTACAGATGCAGATTCGTTTATTCAAGCCAAATGATCGTTAACATATAATATATAGTCACATGCTTTAATATCGGTCAATATTTACTTCAATTTTCAACAATATCAATTTTAATTTGAAATTAAAAGCTCTCGGCCAGGGTTGAGGATAAATTCGAATTTAGAAAGCTCCTTAAGCAGGGGTTGCCTGTGAACTATTGAACTGGATCAATATTATGCAGAAGGAAACGATGGCCCCGCCAATCTGGAAATAAGAGTAGGCCGAATTTAAACAGTTACACAGATTTCAGTGTCACTTCAGCATCAATGGTATATAAACTCACGGATGCACAGAAGCTATGAGAAATACAAAAGAAGCCCATGGCAGTCAAGCCCGTGGTGCCCGGGGCTAGGTCATGCAGGAGGACGGCTAGATCCGCCCCGTCAATAGCCTTGTTGTTCCGGTTCCGATACAGCCAGGGCTTCAGTTGCTCAATCTAAGTATTCAAAATAATTATTATAGGTGTACTTATTTAGGTACGGTCAGCAGATCTGGAGATGAATTTAGCTTATAGGTAGCAATTTAGAATACCACTATACCTTCCTGTTAACGCTGGCCGCCAGGTGCAGGTAGACTGCCGTGGTCACCAGAAAGGCGTACGAGTACACCGTAGCCCCAAAGTTTCTCGACGTAAAGGCTTCAAGCATGAACGTGGCAAAGAGTGGGATCGTCCCAGTTATAAATACTAGGAACAACGGTCCAAGCGTATCATTTACCAGGGTTAGTGTGGTCACGATTACTTTGTAGTCTTCCAGAATCTGGAAGTGAAAATAATTAAGTAAAAACTAAATATTAAGTCAGCAGCTTATATGTAGAAATGGCTTGTATTTAATGCTGCCCAAAAAATATAAATTTTTGGCTCAAAACAGAGTATGGAAATGACTAATTTTAAGTCCGTAATATATAACACCTGTTGAGGTGAAGCCGTGTCCAGGCTCTGAAGGAAATTATTCAGCAGATGGATGAGTGTGACAGAGCTTATAACGATCAGCGCATCGGCCATTGTCAGCAGAACAGCAGAATAGAGCAGCTGAAGGGAATGAGCCACTCCGAGCGGCAGAATAAGGCTGGATGACTTATCAATACCAAAGAAAGACTCAATTTCGAATTCACCGAAGGGCCAGAAGACTGCCTCTGAAGTTATGACCTCTGCTATGCAGACAGTAAGGTAGTGAAAGACCCAGAACCCGTGGTATCCGAAGCTCATGAGGCAGATTACGACCGCTGTTAGGCCAACGTTCGACTGGAAACCAACATAATCTATACGTACTACGCATATTTAGAGATTTTAAGAGGAGTATTTAAACGATCACCAAATAATTCGAAATTTATCACCAATTAGGGCAGATTTCCTCACCAATAAGGTTTTGAAATATTTCAAATAAGAGAATTTTTATTCCGTTAATTATTGTAAAATAAATAATCTTTTGCTCAAGATAAGTTTCAAATGATTGGTGAGTAATGTTGTGCAATTGGTGAGAGATTTCCAATTAATTCGTGATAGTTTAAATGGCAGCCATTTTAAAACGAAACATTTTCCTACAGATTTCATAAATCGCCTTCCTCCAGCCGGCTTCCTGGACAACCAAAATGAAAGATGGCGATGCTGGGTCATGAACTGGAAAATTGCCATAAAGGACCTCTTCCGCCCGTAAATAATCCAATGGGGAATCAAGGCGTACACCGTCGTGATTGATAGGCTAAAGAGATCCATGTAGTCAATGATGTTGTCAGCCCTTCGGATCCATAGTAGTGTGCAGAGTACCCCCGTTCGAGCCAGGAGGACCAGAAGCAGCGAAAAGAACCGAAGCACCTATGGAGAAGCCAAAGGGAGCAAAAAAACAAAATTCTGTAGGAATTCGACACATTGTCTGATTCAGCATTCACATTTTAATGTGCATGGGCTTACTGTTCCCCTAGGTCCAATTTCAAGAACCGCATATTCCTTTGTGAGCGGATTGACAGAGAATCGGTATGGTGAGACCAAAGTGTAGTAGGCCAAAGTGAAGTAGATTCGGAAGTAGCCCAGCAGGTCCTCCTCTTCCTCCTCCATCAAGGTCGGGGTTCCTTTGGGACAAATCCGGCTAATTTCCAGTTTTGACTTGTCAGTGTTTTTAGGAAAAATTAGGCTGGCCAGGCGTTTCATGGCTAAAGTTGCAAAAAGGCACCTGCTTCGATGCCGTCCTCCAAACTAATCATTTCGACATGAAGCGCGTCATATTGGTAAAGTGAACAGTACCAAATTATCTGATGTATATAGGCATACTGAAAATAGAGTTTATTTACGTTAACTAAGTAATTGAGCGTTCATGGAAATAAGATTTCCTTACAGAACACCTTTTATCTAAATTACAGTAGTATAAATAGGTATGCCATGTAAGGACGTGCGAACTGTCTGTCCTATACATATGTGTTATTCTACATTCTAAGACGTGCATCGTTCTTAATAAAAAGTCCGGAAGTAGAAACCGGCCCGAAGAAATGTATAACTGGTTATTAATTAAAAGAATACTAACCCAGAGCAAAATATATGTACAAGACAAGCAGATGTTGGCTACACATTTTTAGTCAGTTGGTGTTAGGTTAGGTTCATACCCGATTTGTTTTTCTAGCTCAATCCTAACCTAACCTAAGCTACCTTAAATTTTAAATCTACTATTTGCAGTTAGCTGAAGCCAGGAACCTTACTACATATATCACGTCACACAAAGGAAACTAATTTAATTATTCTGGATTGCGTTCTTTCCGTTGAAACTAATATTTTCATCCGGCGAAACTAGACGGATTTTACTTTGACTTAACATTAGTCTGCTCAAAGAATATAGCAAATATAGATGTTGTACATAAATTCTCGAGTCCATTTATACGAGATTCATACCCGAGAGTCCAATTCCAGACCCGATCTGAGTCATATTCATTCGCTAAAATCTAGATTTGAATTTTCATAATTTGTTTTATGCTAAAATGTATACTTTTTGGGCAGCATTAAATACAAGCCCAATTAAGTAATAATTTCTTTTAAAAAAAACATTCACTCGAAATTTTATGAATACAATCATACAAATAGGTACTCGTACCTTTATTCATTGTACCTTATGAAGTTATGAAATACAGATAAATATAACCGATGGAGTCTTCGTTTAACATTAACGGATCACGGAAAATAAGCAGCCGTTGGAGGCTGGTTACATCGAATAATTAATTTTGAACACTAAGACCTACATGAGCTACTCCACTAATCTTAAGCTACACTAAACGCCGCCTGTAATGAAAACAGGCCGACCATTATACCGGCTCGATATCTCCTTGGCCAGGTCAACTTGGAGCTCTCGGCTCTGTTTCGTCAAATTCTGGACGCGTGGGCTAATTAGCTTCATCTCCTCTCCGATCTGCTCGTATTTGCTCAAAGATTCACATGCATTGTAACCGTACCTTGCAGCTAGTTTGAGATTTTTGAGCAGGTCTTCCGCAACACGTGTAACATAGCTGTGGTTGAAAGTGAATAAGCAAATTAGAGTAAATAATATGACAATTAAACTGCTACTATGGATCCAGCACTACACACCGTTTGGATTCTCTGACGAGCAGAAACTTCTTGGACGTCGTTTCATTCAGAATGGCCAGCGTCTGATTCGTCTTACGAAGGAGCTCCGCCATGTTCTCACAACGGAGTGAGTCGTCATTGTAGGCAAAGCCGAGCCGGTTGGAGGACTCGTTTTTGGACTCCTCGATCCTGGCTCCTAAGAATCCCTGCAACTACATGTGCACAAAATTTGTATTGAACGGGAATACTTATTATCAACTGTTCGCAACTTGTAGAATTTTTTTGCAAATTACACCTCGGAGTACTAAATACATTTCCTCGGGCCTCAAAGCAAGGCATCTTACCTCGTTCAATTCATGAATAAACTGCTTCCGCGTGGCCACATTTTCCAATATACTAAGGGCCTCCTCATATCGAGCAATGCCGCCCTCAATTCCGTCATTTTCTAATACTATCCCAGCAGTGTCCAGCTCCACCGCGTCAATTGAGAAGTCAATGGTACCCGAATCCGCGACGATATCATCGCCCCAGTCAATGTCCCCTGCCATTGGTTAATTATTCAAGTTAATCAACAATGACTTATTATTACAGAAATCTATTACAATTTATATTGAAATCTATTACTATTTATATTCAAATCCATTACTATTAAAACTGAAAAGTGATACTTGTGGTTTAGTTACTTAATTGATTTTTCAATTCTTAAAGACAGTTCAGAATTAAGAGCTTCTGACCCTAACACTAGTATTAACATATTTTCAATGCATTCTTAATTCTCTCCTAGTCAATTCCAGCATATCAACGGACTCCCGTGACGAGAAGAAAGGATTTAGTAATGAAATCTCATGTAGGTAATAGAATTTAATTTAAATAGTAATACATTGCAATATAAATAGTGCTTGTTAAATGACCACCGCCGCAGTTACCTGTTTCCAATTCTATTCCATCCCCAGCACCAGAATTCACATCACCAAAGTCAATTGCGTCGACGTCGGCTGCGTTCTCTGAGTCATGTTCCTCTTCAACTTCGAAGCTGTAGTTAAGTTCAGGGACCTCTAAAGTTACGGGCGGCTCACCATGTTTCCACTCGTAAGTTGTAACGTTACCTTTTTCTGGAAGCAATTAATGAGAAACTGTTAGTAATTAGCTAAATATTGCAAATTAATTTTAAATAATTTCATTCATATTGGCATTAATTAAACCTACCAATAATTGTCTGTAGCACTGAGAGGCAGCTAGCCAGCTGGTCCTCGTTTAAGTCAATGGTGGCTTTCAAAAATTTCCGATAGAATGCCACGGCATCCCGCAATCCTTTGGACTGCGTACACACTTTCTCAAAAATTTCTGGAAGCTTCTGCTTCATTTGACCCACAATTTGGAGCCCGACAGCATCGATGGTAGGCTTCTTTCCCTCGTCCGTCTTTGCGTTGTAATTCTCAAAGTTGAGCCCCAATTGTTTACAAGTCTGAGCGAACTTGTCTCTACACTCTTGAATTTGCTTCTTGTAGCTGGCTTCCCGCTTTAGGCAGTCGGCCCGACTCTGTTCCGACCTCGTAGCTTGCCGCTTGAGGGCCGGGATTTCGTAAATAACGTTCCGTCCTAGAATGCTAGCACACTCGGCCAAGTGGAGGTTGTCCTTCTGATAGAGCTTGAGGATTTCTTGCCAGTCCTTCATCCGACGGGATCCATAACTACCAAATATGTTCTTGGTGTCAGCTTCGGTGGTTTTGAGAACCTCCACGATCTTAACGCAGTGGAAGTAGTTTAAGGCTGAGTGATTTCAAAATTGGAGTTAAATGTACGTACGTAAAATACTCCAAATTATCGAAAGCTCTGAGAATCAAGTTATGACTTACGCGAGGCCTCCACAAGAATTTTTCCTAACGTCTCGTTCTCCGGCATATCTTTCATAGCCGTCCCAATCTTCTGACGAACAATTGCAATCTTTTCCGGCCATTCTCGCGTGCTGTGGTTCCGACTAATCAGCCAGTCCAGCAACTTATTCGCATGTATGTCAATCGGGATCGCGTTGGGGTCCTAACAATGAGCAAAATATGATCATGAAAGAATTAATTTACCATTTGCAATCTTGACCTTTGACCTTATATGATTATTGTTAATTTATAATAACATCATTCGGCATTATGGACACTGACATTGGCAACAATTTACAAAAGGTGAAATTCAGCCTTAGGGGTTACCCTTAAATTAATTTATGTCTTAACTTTCACCAAATCATATCCATATAGGAAATTGAATTCGTCTTGGAAATTCAAACAATTTAACTTTGACCTGTCTGATGTCCATGTAGAACTTACTACAGTCATCTTGCTTTCACTGCCGAAGATTAGTTGTCTGGCTTAGCTAAGGTACACTCCAATTCTTGAATTATTTATGATTTTTACAATTTACAACATTTCCAAGCTACGATCAGCAAAACTTGAAATCCGAACATATGGTAGTTAAATGTTACAAGTTACAAGTCACAATCACGGAAAAATGTTACGGGGTGAATTAAACACTACCATCTGAATTATTATTTAAATCATTATTTAAATATCACGTCAACTTAATGCTACGAAAAATGACTAATTACAGTTAATATCTACAAAAAGTGCTATTGAACGAATCTATCGTTTCTACCAACAAATTAATAAGTTATCATATTTGTTTTTACAATTTTTCCAGTTCGATTGTCGGATTTTGGGATGGTACATTATAGTCTAATCAAAGTAGCGAATAACATGACTTGTGTGTTCAATCTCCGCGCTTTAAAGCCAAGGATTTTGAACTAAACTAATATTAATTTGATTTGATTCCACGTAATTCCAACAAATCAGCATTACCAGCAGTTGCGTACATATTACGCAACTAGAATCAATGATAAGATAACTCATGATAGAGATACTGAGATCATCAACATGAGTCCCTGTGTAAACTATTCACTATTTCATTGTTAATGGACTTCGAACCTTCGAAGTTTGGTAAACGTAGTAGGCTTACCTTTGGTATGCACACACGACATACGTCATCCGATGCGTAAAGTAAAATTGTCGTATTCATGGAAGAATATGCACATAACAGGATGAGCTGATAAGACTTATTCTTTCGTATACCTCTACTCTACATGCATAGATATAGATCTTTGTTTTATTTCAAACAACATGAAACACAAGCATATTCAAGCAGCCATTTTGAAAACACAAAATCGTCCTCACATACATATGAGCTACCTACGCGCATGCGCAGTGCGAAGACTCAACTACAACAAAGCCCGGGGAAAATAATCGTGTTTTTGTATTGGTTGTTGTTGAAGTACCTCAGTAAACATTAGAGATTTGAAAGTTTAGCCTATGAAGTGATTTACCGTAATGTAAAATGTTGAGACATGTTGTGGTTCACTTCAAATAAATTCAAATATTTCAATTTGAAAAAAAAATAAAAAATTTACCGTAGAAATATATATAATCACCAAATTCTCTAAGATTTTTACTAAAAATTCATGGTTCAGCGTAGTTCTTGCTCAGTCTACGTGTTTCCCTGACTTTTGAGGCTGCTGCTCGGCTGTGAGCTGTGGCTGTGAGCATGATGAGTCTGAGTTTGGAGTTTTGCGCTATTTCTTGCCTCGCTCATTCATTTGATCATCGTGTAGTAGGTAGTAGGCAGTAGTAGTGCATAGTGTGTGTGTTGATTCCCGTAGTAGTTCAACGTTTGTTGGAGTTGGAGGTTGAGTGCTCTCCTTTGCCTAACTTTTTTTCTAGTTTCATGTTCACTACTACAAAGAAAGGACGACGAGTTCCCTCACTTCTTTTTTTTTCACTTTCAGTAGGTAGTGAAGATTAGGCGGAACAAGGTTCCCTTCCTTTATCATTGTCTATACCTATACCTTCATTCGAATATTAGACCACGCTGCTCTTCAAAACTCAAAAGAGTGCGTGAAATATTAAATATAAAACTATATTGAGCAGTGGTCAGTGGTACTGAATTGAGCCAAAAAGCGGCCCGCAGTGCCCAGCTCATTGTCACCACGAACGGGGAGAGAACGTGAGTTAAAATTGACATTAATTCCTGGATTCTAATTTTACGCAGTATGCAGTATTTAACTGTTTCCTAGTTTTATTGAAGATTCAATTGACAAGGTCAATCTGGTGTGTAGGATAGTCTATGAATTTGAACCGAAGGTGGCTTTGACCTTCGGATTCAGGTGGACGTATGACGTAGGGGTTCGTATGTCTTAGTTAGCGTAAATGTCAGCTGCAGTCATCAGTCTGCGGTGACATTATCATTCATCATTATGCCATATGCATCAAGTCAAGTTAAGACATAAGATATTTCTTAAGATCTGGTCAGTCAGTGGAACTGAATTTTCTTGACCCGTGATCTTCTGGATATGTGATAACTTGATCTAGTAGTACTTAACTCTGTGTTAACTGCATACATTGATGATAAAGCGGGAGTATTCGGTAATGTAACGTAATTCGTAAGTTGTAAATCGAAATCGTAGTATCTAATTGGTACTTACTTAGTATCTAGTGCCTAATAATGCTTAATTAAATTAATCAAGAGCCCTATAATGTATATTGTATATTGGAAACGACTTCTATGTATAAGATAAGTCATACATCATAGGTCATAATTTATTCACAATTCTTGTACATTTGACATTGGAAATTACAAGTAAGCTCAAGCTCAAGGTCAGTTAGTGTACAATTTACCGAGCTGTCAGCTGTAGGTTGTAGTTAGTGTCTGTGATTATGGTTAGGTTCCGGTTATGGTTACCTACTGTTGATCCGAATAGGTCATAATAAGGTAGGTAGCTGCTATCTACTATGACCTACCTGTTACCTGTGGACGACAGGCTGTCGTCTCGTATATGGAATGGGTAGGGTTGATTCAGGGTAGCGTTTAACATTAACTTCTGGTCATGATTCATGATATTTGATATTATACATTATAGAAATTGGATTAAACGTTTAGCTTTATTAACCTTGAGTAAAACTCAAAGCTCTCCATAATATGAGTTACTTGTAGTTCACTTTAGGTATCTAATACCTACTATCAGAGTTTAGCACAAAGTATACACTTTGTATTTGTATTAGGTAGTCATTAAGATCTAGATACTACTATTTATGGTGCGAAACTGGAAAATGTATTACAAATATGCTCGTGAGATCTTTGTAGATACAACGCTTTGCGCGTACAACACATCTTTAATCCCTACCGTTCACTCATAAATCATTCCTAAAATCTATTATTATTAAAATCTAGTATCTAACCAATATTATTAGTTCTACCTTGAAAACCTTTAAATGCAATTCATGGTTTAATTAGAACACAGAACACTGCAGTTTAATTGCGGTCAGGTATTATTGACAATTATCTGCTCCTACTACTGTATTGGTATTAAAGAGTCGCAATTAAACGAACGCTATTAATAGGTGTTAATTTTTTTTTTTATTCCCGACCAAATATTTGTGTAAGCTTACTAGGTAAGGTACCTTACGGTTCTGCACGCTTAATTATTCTGCAGCTGTGGCATCCCACATCCCAGCCATGCTGCTATATATTACTACTAAGGCGTCAAACTTCATACCCGTTTTCCTGTTCCTATTGCCCCTTGTTAAGGTCAAGGTTAAAGGTTATGTCTATATCAAGGATAAATCCTCCTCGTTTTGGATTACCTATTTAATTGTCAATTTGCCTAATTGCAATTCATTTTCGATTGTGATCCTAGATTGAGAAGGGTAGTAGTATCCAAATGTACGAAAGGCCTTCTCAAAAACAATGGATCCGTATGGCTATGACGGGGAAGGGACTCCGCCTTTCTACACATTAGCTCCAAACAACAATGGTCCGCTCCCAAGTCGGCCACCACCTGGACTCTCCCGAAATCCAAACTTCCAGCCTAGCACGCAAAGCAATCCGAATAGTCAAGCATCTTCCAGGAGGGGCCCGCCACCTGGCCTCGGCCCAGCTCCCTATTCTTACCCGGTCAGCTCAGTACAGAGTAATAACAGTTTCTTCCAACACCACCAAGGACCCAACAACAATCTTCCCGGTTATCCCTACTACTCCCCACCCTCCAGCCCCCTCTACACAAGTAACAACTTTGGGAGCTACGAGCTTGGCAGTATGTCAGGCTATCCGTACCAGTACGAGGGTCAGGGTCAGGCCTACCATGGCCATGGGCTCCCGCTGGGCCGGAAGCCTTCCATGGAATCTTCCGAGTGTACCAAGACCGTGATTGAGCCAATGATTGAGAACCTGGTGGGCTCCATGGGGATGGCAAATGGGACCTACAGTCACTTTGGGCCTCCATCCAACACGCTGATTCAGGCCAGTCAGCCCCTCCAGCAGCGCCCGACCTATGATAATAATGTAATTGGGGGGAAAGGGGTCTCAAGGTCTGAGATCAAGCAGCCTTCCATTGACCCCTTCAGCTCTACACTTGAGGGACAGTTCCAGCAGAAAATGGAACTCAAGATCCGCCAGAAACAGCTCTTGCTCCAGCAACAACAGCAGCTGAAGGGGATGAACTCGGGACCGGTTGGTAATAAGAATGGGCCGGCCTCAAAGAACAGCGTCGGTTTGTCTAATAAGAGCAATGAGAATGGGCAGCAGCAACTGAATGGTCGACCTCCGACCCCGGCTGGTGGCGGTGGCAAGGATTCCAGTCTCGAGTCTAATCCGAGACCGCAGACTCCAGGGGTAAGTTGGTTCTGTTTACTATTGGAACCCATTTAAGTATAGCATAACTTGGCGTGTTGCCTTCCTGCCTTACTAAGGCCGGCAGGCAGCAAGGCAAGGAACTAGAAGACACGCGCTAGGCTGGGAAGCATAGAACTAAAAGAAAGTCAGGAAGGCGAATCAATAAGTTGAAGGCGCTAAGGAAGGAACGCAAAGAACTAAAAGGTTGGCAATAAGGCAATCATTTTGAACTAAGGCGGTAAGGCAGGTTGGTAAGAATCGTGGTAAGGCAGGAAGGCAAGAATTATACATTAGGGCATAAGGCAGGAAGGCAAGAAGTCTATAGGAATAAGGAATCTAAGAATAGTGCCCATCTTTTATTTAAAGATGGTGAGTCATAGTTCATTGTAATCCTATTATATGTATTATATAGAAACTACTAGGAGGTCGTAAATAGCGGATTATGACTCACATTTGTAATTCGCACTTATCGTTGTGCAAATTTCTTTAGGTAAGTCCTGGATAAAGATCAGCTGAGAAAGGTACGAGATATTATCCAGATGCATTAGCCAAGGCCATAACGCAATCTCTGCATACTGCGTCCCAGCAGGTAGAAAGTAATACTTTCAACGAAGAAGCTACCTATAAAGCATACACAACTAAATATAAATTTCTTGCTCAGTTGACCTTTGACATCATCCCCCGGCATGAAAGGCGTGTCAGTCCCTCACAATGAATCCAGTTACCTGGCTCTCTCTTAATGTAATTTAAATGACTGTCCATCCAGGTGTATAGTCTAGACAAGGAAGGGTTTGGTTGCATGATGAATGACACTGCCTCAATTTTTATTTTAGGAATGAATGGAATGACAAAGGCCTACCGACGAAGGTATTTTGTTTATTGTCGAATGGTCAGAAATAGAAAGGTTGCTCCTTTTTGACGGGAGCTTTCGCTTTCAGGTAGGCCTACAAATTGGAGGATGCTTTACGTATGTATACACAGGAACAGTACTGGACTGGGTCCTTGGTCTTGGTCCTTGTCTCTTGTTTGTCCTCATAACAGGGAAGGTCAGGCCAAGTTTTGACCCAGTACGGTGCCTAACCTAGGTGCTGGAGTGCACAGTCCAAACAATGGATGTAGTGGCTGTGTCCTCGCAGAGAAATATTAGTAGCTATTTTCCGAGAAAATACATATTAGTTCTTAGTATGCAATACATAGTTGTAGAGCATAGCCAACACCAAACGCGTACAAATACGTGGACTTCGGCTACTGGCTGAGACCAGATTTGCTTTGTAATTTGTTTAAAAATTTGACAGTCTGCTACAGCGTAAGTATACTATTGCAATTTGGATTTAATCTACATATGTTTCCCTTATCTGCTCATACTCATAGCCGCTTCGGGCTTCGTGTTTGGACAAAGTTTGCTTAGGTTTGGCTTGTCGTTAATCTCTGGCTATTTAGGTGGAAAGGTCATTAGGCGCCCATATAGTACATAGTAAGTTATTAGGCAGACTGCATCTGATAGTAGAATGGAACTGGAACAGTAGCTAGTAATTTTTAGTGGTATAGTTGTTGAAGCCTCCATGTACCCTGTCAGCAATAATGGGCTATGAATGCGGTTTTCTAATTTCTTCCTACCTATCTCGTATCCAACATTATACTGCTATGCTATACACATGATGCTGATTTATAACTTTGTTTTTCATCCCTATAATTCTCAGCAGACCTTTTGTGTGTACTATTTTAATTCCTTATTACGTTTTCTTGCGTGTCCATGTTTCGGATAGATAGCCAGTCCTGGTTTCGTGACAGAGACCGTCATAAGCTGCAATTATTTGAAGGGCTGATTAATTTGTTAAACAAGACATAAACTGTGTGGGCAAATAATAATATTGACATTGCGGCTTTGTTAGGTGTGTACAGTAAGAGCATTGTATTATAAGTATTGACGTAATGCATCCTTACGACTACGACTTTAATCACTTCACAGGCAGGCAAAGCGTCTCACGATCGTTGCCAAGTGCCTAAAGATAGCGCATTCACATTATGTCAGCAGTCAGCATGATTTGTGGTTTTTATTGAATCCGTTATGTAATGTACTCTCATTTCCTTGTATTCAATTTTCCTTGTTTATGATAAGAGGCCTCAATGGTACCTACGCAAGCTAGGCATTAATTGTTGATTGTTCAATTGAATGAACTCTTTGTCGTTGAACTGTGGACTATTCAAATTCAGTCACGCCTACCGCCCACGTGTAAGTCAATAAGTTGACAATATTGGTATTAGTGACGCGGTGCTGCGCTTAACAAAATATACAATTGAGATGTTGCGGACACAAATATATTAGCTAGTTTATACCGGATTCATGCTATCTGACTCGTATTCCATATCCGATATCCATACGCGACTTGAGGCATAGTCCGCTTAACAATCTAGTGATCTAGAATTTCTACTATAATATCCATAGGTACTTTGTTTTGAGTTTTCGGATTAAAATCTATACGTTTTGGACCGCATTAAGTCAAAGAAGTTCCCTCTCGATTACGTTAGGTTACGTTACGTTCTATGTTCGATTACGTAAGGTCTGGTAAGGGTTGCGTGACGTTCCGTTTCGTTAGATTAGGTTACGCTATATTTGATTAGGTTAGGTTACGCTACGTTTGATTGCGTTAGGTTAGGTCACGTGTCGAGTTCGATTACATTAGGTTGTTGCGTTGGATTCCGTTAGGTTAGGTTACGTCGATTACGCTAACAACAACGTAGTGTTTAAAATCTACTTATCGTAGTGCTGCCCATAAAATTACTTTAAAATTAATTCTATTTTCTATATCTTCCAGAAACCCTCGTACTTGGAAATCTTGACCAAGAACTGTCCCAAAACCGGGACCAAGACCACGGTCCGTAAGACGTCATCCTCTGGCTCAGGGCCTTCCTCTTCCCAAGACGGCTACTCCCCAGACTCCACAGTCCGGGACTCACCAACGCTGCCCTTTGGCGACACTTATGCCCAGCAGGCCTATCCCTTGAGCTCGCTCCACAACCAGTCCCACCGGAAGTCCGGTGACGGGTTCACCGTGATCGGATCCTCCTCAACCCCATCCAACTCGTCCACGGCCTCCTCTTCCCCCGTCAACAAGCCCAAGGTCCAGCAGAAGGGAAAGGAGAACTCCGCGTCCGCGACCGGCAAGGTCCCCTCTTCCAAGAGCAATAATGGGCCTGCTGGGCCAGCCGGGTCAGGCTCAGGATCCAAACGGGCCCAGTCCATCAACAACAATGGATGGATCAAGAAGCTGCCGGGTCGATCCGTGGGTCGAAAGGTCGTGGCCAATAGCAACACCTTTGACTTTGAGATTGATGACCTGGACGATGATGAGGATGAGGGGATCGAGCGGTCGGCAAGCATTAGCAGTGAAGGGGAAGAGCGGAGCTCTGGCTCGGCCAAGAAGAAGGCTCATAAGGAGGGCAGGAAGAGCGTCGGCGGGCTCAATCATGGTCCGAGCCTGGAGTCGCCCAATATTAATAACAATGGGACAGAGCGGAGGATCAGTGGAAGTGAGAACGGGAAGGCACCGACTCTGGGAACTCCTGCTTCTGGATCTGGAGGCCTCGTGGCTTCCCTTAGGAAGCAAGGAAGGGACAAGAATGAGAAGCCAAGGAGCCGGAAGGAAGGTAAGGACTACCGGCCGGTTATGACCATCTTTGCATATTTGAGTTTATGTCAGGATTTGTCGCCATATTTAGAGCATATTTCAGGATTTCGCTGCATATTTGCATATTTCAAGATTTGGCTGCTTATTTGCGTATCGGTTAATGTTTATATCTTTTTGCTCATATTTCCGTAATTTTATCCCTCTTATTTCATAGTGTGAGAAGCTTTTGGAAGATTTACGCTTATATTGTTCATATTTCGAATGTATTTTCCATGCATATATGTGCATATGTCGGCCCTTCTTTCGTGCATATGTCCCGTTCTTTAGTAATGACATTAGTTACCTTGACTTTTGTAGCAGCAGTAAAAATCTGTAGGAAATTATGGGTGTAAATATGTGGAGCAGAGGATGGTAATAACCGTCCGAGCGTGGGTAGAAAACTCGGCCCTTTCCCGCACTAAATCCATAAAGACCAGGCTTAAGCATTCAACTGGTGCAAAATGTTTGTTTTTCAGTCAATTGTAAATTGAGCCTGGGTACAGTAATTGGGAAGGCGGAAATTAAGCGGAGGATAGGGAATAAGTAAAGTAAGTGCTCAGGATTCGTACAAATTACTGTAAATACAAAACTCAATACGGCATGCTTTTTCCTCTTCTAAAGTTATACAACGAGGTGATGAAGGGGAAACTGGTTTCTGGCTCGTATTTCGGTGAAGGTCTAAGCCAGTATATACTTATCTGAGTAATTATTAGGGACGTAGCTTACGTTTATTCGCACTAGCTAAAAGTGGTCCTGAAGTGTTGGATATTTCAATGCATTGTTAGGCCTGATTGCAAAATTAAGCCGTTTGTCGTTAGTACTTTGCCTTATAGTTATAATGTTTCCTTTTAACGTATTATGTTGTATCATGTTACGTGTTACCAATTTAGTTGTATAGAATGAGAATACAGAATGCAATTTCCATTTTTATGTATTAATATATCAAAGTCAATGGTAAACGTGTTTAGGTAACAACAACAAGCAGCAACTAGTTAAGTAAGTGCTACAGATGCAGATCTGTGCATAATATTATGATGGCCTAGGCACTATGGACCCTTGACCCACGGTGCCAACTTATTGCTCCTCCTGGCATTGAGATCCAAATTGTGACACATTGTCACTTTCTCAGATTAAAAAAATTATAATTTCCAGTGATCACGGCGTGTGCCCGCATTTTACATTTGCAGTTACTTCATATTTGTCGTGCACATTTAAATTCATATTCACACGCTCAGTATTTCCTGAATAGTGTAATTTAGCAGGACGCAAGTTTTTAATTTGCATAAATCCACGTAAGTACTACCACGTGTACGGCGATCTAGCTAGCTGTATTCTTTTCCTACTAAATTCTGGACACTAGGCTCCTACACGTTACACGTTGGTGGATTGGATGGCCATGGGCATTGTGCATCCTGAGCAGAGACAATGGCAGGGGCAGGGCCTGGTAGGTGCTAACAGGATTCTGCACTGCGTACTTCTACCTATTGTGTACATGCCTATGTGTAATGCTGTGTGTTCCCATGCTTATTGATCATTGATCTAATTTCAGAACGGAACTGTGTGGTTCGGCGCCTCCGTGTGACCAGCAAACAATGGCTTGGACACCTCATGAAGGCCCTAACCTGGCTCTGGACCCTCCTCCTCAACGTGACAACCCTCTCAGTCTCTCTGGGATGCACGCTGTGAGTCTAATTTTACACCTAGTTTCCGGCCTGTCGAGGTATTTGATTTTGAGAGACGACTCTAGGCTGTATCTGGTTGTACGTGGAAGCGTTGCTAATTTCCAGACCTGCCATACCTACCTGTAATTTCCGCTCCTCCCGCCCCTGGTCTATTTTATATTAGTAAATATTTAATTAAAAACAAGTGTTCCGAGGAGCTCCCGTCCTGATGATAGTGCATGACATTGAGGACGATAGCGTAAGGCCGAGGCCTGGCTTGATTCTGCCGTAGTACTTACATCTATTTGTATTTGTACAGACGTCTAATCAAGGGAATATGCACGACACATGTAGTGATTGAGTGTCTAGATTTTGAATCAGTTTCCTATAGTTTGGCCTTAGTCGTTCTATCCTGGGCTGGAGATTAGGATCATAATAATGGAATGATAGCTACATATAAAATCCGCAGCACGAGTAAAGAGTAGCTGTACTTACTACCGTACCACTTGTACTTGTGGTTTATGGGCATTGTATTTGTATTCTATTCATTTTTAATTTAAATCTGGTTCTGGTCAGCCCACAAGTTTCCTTCCGCTCATTTGTACTGCAGAGCATGGGATGGGCTTGCCACGTTGTTGATGGATTAAAGGCTTACCTTACCAGGGCTCTGTATTTATAGATATCAAGGTAATTCATGGCTGGATACCTGAGAGATGGGTGCCATGGCTTAGCTTAGTAGGAGTAGTACAAAAATATAATAATTATCAACATGAGCGATATGACGTAAAATACTTATTTATATTTACTTGGGTCAAAACTTTAATGATCAAATTCTAAAATCGATCCATTTTTGATGCTTTGAAGCTTAGGTTGTTGTTGTAGGTAACTATCAATATCAATGGTATATAATTAAAGGCACGTGGATTTCAATGCGAGTCACATTGAGTTGAGGCCTAATATCATTCATCCATCTTGCAAGTAATTGTGCGTCATGTACCATGTGCTTGATCAAAGCCGGTGGCTCATTAGGATGTTAGAACGTTGCTCTACGAAAATTATTATCCAGATGACGTAGAGGATGACTTAGCTATTGTCTATTGTATAGATATAATGTGAACTATGAACTATTAGCTTTCCGATTTGCGATATGAGCTCGTTAGCCAAATTAGAGCCTCTTTTCCGGTATTGTCTAGAGTTGAGTGGTTACTATAAAAGTTGTAAGCATTTAGATGTGCTTTACGGGAAGAGGAATCATATGCCTATTAATTTTTAGTAATTTCCTATTTATATTCATGCAAATTAAATTGAGCTAATGGGCTCCGCCCTCCGGTTATGGCCGGTTGGCATGCCCTTCATACTAGGCCACGCATGCTACACGCCATGCTATGATAGAGTATAAATGCTTCGAGGGGAATTGATCTTTAGAACCACGTTTAGTTTATGCGTATGAATTATGAGTGTAATGGGTAGGGGTTTATTTATAGATTAATCAATACTGAATGCTGTGTAGGTAGTAGGTATACATATAGTACCTACTTATATACTATGGGAGGAATAGCTTTGAACTAGTGATTTGACGGAACATATTATTAGCCCAAACTAAAATTATAAATACTAAATGCAAGCCACAGGCCTAATGATTTATGCTTAATTTGTATTGTAGAATGGAGGACTTTTACGTTTGGTGGAAGGCAAGTGCCGTGCCCAATTTCCGCCTCAAAATAGCTCTGATTCGGACGAAGGCACGATCCTTTTGGAGCAAGCTGAAGGACTTTGTGCAAAAGAAGAAGCCGCCCATAGAGAAGAACGAGAAGTATGATGAGCTGCTAGCGGTGTTAGGACCAGAACGTAATATTACATTACCAGTTACCGGGGATGATGCTTTGAATCGATTGCTCAGCGTTCGTGGACAGGATCCGTACAGGTTCGTCTTTATAATGAAAATGTAGAAAAGAGGCTAAAGGCTAAAATGATCGATGTTCTACTTTCAGTATTCTTGGTGTACGAAGTGACAGTCCGGAAGACACTATCCGACGCTACTACAAGAAGCAGGCGGTCCTGGTTCATCCGGACAAGAACCTGGTCCCAGGGGCCGAGGAGGCCTTCAAGATCCTGGCCAAAGCTTTTGAAATGGTGGGAGAGCCCAATAGTCGGCTCAAGTATCATCAGCAACTCCTGGAGGCCCATGCCAAGGAGCGGTTTATGGGAGAATTCGGATCCTTGTTTGAAGAGTTACGAAAGAAAATGGAGACTGCCTGTACAACTATTCGGTAAGGAGCTGGAGGTTCAGTCAACTTGTGGTTGTAAATTGTAAATCCCTTCATTTTTACTACTTTTCCCACACTTTCGACCAGTTTTGTTTATAAGCCCAATAAAAGATAAAGCTAAGCGGATCTGGTCTAGCCTAGTTAACAGTTTTAGAGGTTAAATCAAGAGTATTTTCATGTGTGTGAAAAAATTTATTCATACTTGCTGAACTTATTTATGCCTTGACATTTCGCCCAGATATCCGAACACTAACCTAAGTTGACCGTAACCTTACCAAACCGAAGTTGGCCGAAGTAATATAGGTATTAACGTAACCTAACCAAGCCTAAGCTGAAAACTGTCCTAATCTGACCGAACCTGACCCTCAGGCATAATACGGTTTTTTTAGTGGAATACGAACTATCTTTTGGAAAAAATCTTGTATGAGAATGATAAATTTGAACGTGTATAAGTTATCCTCGGCCTCCTTGCTAATAAACCTATTTAATATTTATATTAAAAATTTGCTGAATTTGTAACCTTATTACTGTTTTTCAGCTGCACCAAATGCAAAGCTCGTCATAAGAAGAATAGGACTGAACGCCCCCTCTTTGCCGCTCGTTTCTGTGCCCAGTGCCGTATTCATCATGGAGCCCGTGAGGTTGGAGCCTAATACATGTTACTCAAGGACGTTTAGTTTAAGCTAGACATTTCTGGGATCGTCTTACTTATTTTGATTTAACTTCCAGGGTGAATTATGGGCCGAGAAAAGTGGTCTGTTTGGTTTTTCCTGGCAGTACTACGCCTGCATGGCGAACCAGATTTGGGAGATCAATGAGTGGGGCCGGTGTCAGCGGTCGTCCCTCAAGCACTTGGAACCCAATGCTCATAGTGTTCTCTATCGGCTCGTCTCGGGCGGCCAGCAGGCGGGCGGGGCCGACGGGAAGCCCAAAGGGAAAGGCCCCTTCCCGCCCGACGACGACGACCTCTCCTTTGACCCCGAGAACCTGGAAAAGATGGACGACTGGGACTCCCTCATTAATAACTTGTGCCGATCCTCAGGGGCCCAGCCGGCGGCGGCGGGCCATAAATCAGCCAATGGACATGCAGCGACGAACGGAACGGCGGGGGCCGGAAGCGGTGGCGGCGGCGGCGGTGGAGTCCCGCCAGCCACCTCTGCCAAAAAGCGTAAGGGGAAGCGAAAGTAAGGGCTTCGACAAGGTAATGCAATTTAACGTTTACGAAGAGAACCACACATTTAGTAAATTAATAAAGTTGTTAGGAATCCGGAACTAGGTCAGGTTTCCTATAGGTAGACTGTAGAGGGCGACAGTAAGTAGTAATACGTTTCTTTTTCTGAACCAAAAGCAGCGCAGCGCAGCCAAAACTGGCCCGCAACTTGTCAGATTTTGATTATTTTGTTTCACTGCTAAAAGATCCGCAAGATATAGTAGTTATAGATGCGGCAAGTTGTTGGCTAATCCATGGTGCTGTGGGTTGCCTAGAACTGATTAACTGACTATTATACGTTTGTGTTTGTTTTGTTTGGGTGTTATAGGCAGGTTAATAAAATGTATGGCTCAGGGTCTCCGTTCCAACTAGCCGCGTTAGCGTTATTTCTGTCTTACGTCTTTCAAGATATCACTATACTATTCTTTCCTGCCGCTGGTGGGCTTCTATTTTATTAGAATTGGATTTAAAAATTTTAAGTTTTTATTTGTATCCACAATTTATTTCCCTTTCCTTTGGAAGAGGGTTCTATTTTAATGCTGATCAAAAAAAAGGATAGATTTTAGCCCAAGAAAGTCTGGAAATGTACGGAACAATACACGGCGCAGATCGGCCAGGCAATAAGACTACTAAACGCTTTCTCTCAGCATCTGTATTTGCTCATTTATGTACTTTCCTTTGGCTAAAGTCTAAATTTTTTGGGCAACATTAATATGAACTCAGACGTATTTTTACATTTAATTGAATGAGTCAGGGACACAGGCAGGTAAGAAATAGTTAACTCTTGCCTGAAACAGATCCATAAAAAATTATTAAATATTGCAAAATTAATTTGTTATCAATGACCTACGTCAAAACAATTTGGAGCTTAATTCCGAAACGGTTGTATCTGTATCTGTACGGCTTACCTACTGCCTAAAATTACAAATTGAATTTTAATTTTAAAAAGGTGAATTTGGATTTTAATATAGGTGGGTACTATATATACACAATCACTCTATCCAATGCCCTATATATTTAATTTAAGGAAATCTATAAACTATATTATATTCACATAATATAAATGTCATAGTTAAATATAAACCCATATATTGCTAATTGTCTCAAATCTGTTAGGCTGGAATTGCAATACACAAATATATTTAGTAATTCGGACTAACTGTAGAGAACCACATAGACACTAGGCCCTGTCTCTATCTCCTCTAGCCCTTACATGCATATTTAGTCTAATAAAATGAACTATCCGTTGTCCGCCTATGTACTCAAATGCTATAATCAACTACTAAATTCTGTATTAGTATCCTGTGTCCTCCATCCAGCATCAATACTACATAATGTAGGTACGAAAGAACCTTTCTAATATTAACAAATTGTACTTTGAGACGTAAAACTTGGTATGAATAAAGAATACTAATAAAAGCAAATGTAGAGCGTTTGGATTTTATTTCAATTTTATAGAATAGGTTGGCCTTGAGGGTTATTTCTGATTAGTTGTTGCGCTTCGCAGGACTAATTGTTTTCTTTACTTCATGCCATCATCTACAGGGACCGGGACACCCGTTGTAGTCTCAACCTCGGCCGTAAAGTTGGCCAGCATGGCCATGGCTTCGGCCAGCTCTTCAGCGTGATAGTTTTGGATCCGGGACTCAAAGGTCCCGTGCTGGATCATGTTCCGCTTGTGCTGTGAGAAGGTCAAGGGTCAAGTTCGTATAAACCGACGAAAGAAATGTGTGCAACATTTATATTTACTCATTTGTGTATTTTGTTTTAAGTCTAAAATCAATATTTTTTCGGCAGTACTAAGATCAAGTCCCTTGAAATTGAAGTGCTGTTAAACAGTGATAGTACTTACCTCAAAGTCGTAGTCTATATATAGTGAGGGAGAAAACATTATTAGCATTATTTGTACCATTCTGTCAAATCCCAGTATGCCAAGACTCATGAGTTCGCAATTCACATATTGTGTCAAGGTTGCTGGCAGCAAGCTCCAATCTACATCCGCTGAGCCGTGAGCGCTAAATAATGAAATTAAAATGCGCTTGAATCGAGCAGGCGGTTCTACAATTTGATCTCGTCATTTAGCTATTGCTTGTGCTCGTGCAAAAATGTAAACCGTAAATACTTGGCAAGCAATACAGCAAATTCAGGGGAAAGCTCAAGTTGCTAAAATGTGTGCCGAAAAATATGCACGCCAAATTTCGGGTTCATCGTCGCTCAAAAATGTTGAAACTGGTTGGTGACTGATTGTATGAATGTTTGTATGTATAATTGTGTCATCACTGAGCTTTCTAATCCTGGAACCGCTGAACTCATGATCCGTATACAATAACTGTGAATTTGACAGAATGGGCCCTTGACCGTCATAGTAGGAGTCCGGCCAAACGTTCTTGAACTCTTCGTCGTCTTCGGGGATTTTTGTGGGGTCAATCCCCTTCTGCTTGGCCAGGGCAATCCGGCCCTCCTCTTTGGGGCGCCAGAAGGGGCGGGCAGTTGCGGGCATTTTTGGGCCCGAGCTCCGGCCGCCGGGCTTCTTATAGCCCAGCCCACGGCTCCCGCCTCCCGCTGGAAAAAAATAATTAATATTAGTCTCATAAAAGATAGATTTTAGTCTCAAAACAAACGATTTGTTCCCTACAAAAAAATGCTAAATGCTTACCCGACGTCGCCCAGTCTGCCGGTCGCTGGGTCGAATTTACGACCTTCTTTTTGGTTGCGATCCCTTCTGCACTACTGCAGAGTTGGAGAAAAATTACCGCATTTCCCAAAATGGCGAAAACTAGTATAGCAGTCCGCATTTCGAATCAGCAAGGTAGGTGCCAGCTGGTAACTAAAAATGTTAAAGCTCTTACTATTCGAAAACTTCGTTAATGTCAAACCCAAGTTTAATTGGCGTCGATTAAATTACGTAGTTGATATCATAGCGCTTTATTGCATAATTAAAGTTTTACAGCAGTGTTAGTCTATAGGCCAACGGTTAACCTTGATACGTAAGCAAAAGGCAATGCGTTAGTATTAGTACATTTATTGTCAGCGACAAAATATGAAAACTGTAGTGTCTTAACCTCTACATAAATATTTCTAGTTAAATTTCATGCTAGCGTATGACCCTGAATCAATTCTCAGTTAATTCCTTGGCGGATTTGGTTCAATGTAAAAATTTATTGACTTTAAGCTGAACGGTTGTACTAAATACTGTATTATAGTTTGGCTGTTTAAGGACTTTGGTATTTGGCTGGAATGCTCCCTCCACTGTCTTCATGAACAGTCCCAGGTTTTTAAGTTCATAGTCTCCGCTTGTGGATTCGTTGAGCGAAGCAGCCCTTAAAAGACTGGAACCGGATGTCAATTTCCCCTTCTTCCAGCTACATATTGAATGATTCAAAATTACTACAATGATAGAAGTCTATTTAAAAAAATATATATATGACCATTTGACCTCATCAAAGGCATATAGGTCGTGGTAGCAAGACGGAGACATGCACTTCCGAACACATTTCAGTTTGATTATTGGTTCGAGCCCGAGGCAGGCCGGGGTCTGCAAGCAGGCCGCTTCCCATTCCTTGAACGCGGTTTCCTGTTCCAAACCAAAACGTTCATATAGTATTAGAATTCATTACTTATCAGTATTATTTACCTCCCAAATACTGATTTCCTCCCACTGAGACCAAGTAATTTCTTAAGTTTATAACAGCTGGCAAATTCATCCTTGCCCGTCACGATATTAAATAATTTTTTAATTTATAATTTGGCGTTTAAGCCCGGAAAAAATAAGTGCGAGATAAATTGATAGTTCCTTTTATTATGTTAGCCAAGCTCTTGATTGTAATGGAGTAACTGCAATAGTATACTGACAGCATCAATAATTGACACTTTGCCTAATCACACGTAAATACCATTTAAATAAATATGCAAGTGTAGTGAGTGTAGCATTATCTGCAGGAAATGTCAAATGTAAAACTGGTCGACAGGTGATCGTTCATGTAACTGGAAACGAAATTAGAATTTAACAATTAAATTACAACTGCGAATATTTTCCTAATTTTGGATTCGGCATTTATTAGCAAAAACCGAAATCCTAATACGTACAAGCTATCCTATATAGAGATTTATAATTCTAACTGGTTGACATTGTTATTAGTATCATTATTACTATTTCTAGCATTGGCACACGTGTATGTAATTTAATTAATTGAATGGGAGTGTAAGGTATGTAATACCGAAGAACAGTAGTAATGCCAAAAATTTAATTTTGCATCAATTTTGATACATATAAAGTATACATAAGTTGATTTGTTTATTGTAATAGAATTTTTTTTTTTTTAATGTATGTAAGTTTATAATAGAAAATTATGTCATCATTGTGAAAATCGAGTATTTGATTTGAAGCAAGGCTTAATTACTAATCTGTTTCATGATTGATTTCCTTGTATTTAGCATTACGTGGGGTAAGATTTGGTATTAATGTATGGATTGGCCTTTAAATAGTTTCAACCTTTGTAATACTAACTTACAGTTTTTGGGGTCTCCATATAGTCAAACTCTAGGAAATTGAAGACGGCTTCTTCGTCCTCCACCTTGGAACTACTGGACCTGACTCCTGTGGCCCAAACTACAATTACTGCAAAGAGCTGAAGGAGCACTGGCGGCGGAAGTACTACTAAGAGCCCGAGTTCCATGATCCGTTGTCAGTTGTCAGTCCAGCTGAATTCTGGAGGATCAATACTGGAAACTGACTACTGCAGGCAGGACGGGATAGATAGTGTATTGGACTACTAAAGGCCGGGAGTTGTGCAGAAGGGAAAGCGCATGAGCTGGAGAAAGTAGCCCGGTGAAAGTCCCAATAGGTACGTTTGCATGTACATACTACTACATACCTACATATGTAGGTACAATAATACCTTAGCCATAATTGCTGCCAAAAAATATAGAATTTAACCCCAAACAAGATACAGGCGAATCAATTCATATTCCGTGCTCGATCTCAGTCATATTATTTTGTGTATATCTAGATTCGCTCATTTCCATACACTGTTTTGGGCAAATCTCAATATTTTTGGGGTAGAATTTAATACAGGCTGCTATTTAAGCGATCACCAATTAATTGGAAATCTATCACCAATCAAAGCACACTTCCCAACCAATTACAGAAAATTGTGCACCAATCATTTGGAACTTATTATGAGCAAATGCTTTTTAGTTTACAATAATTAACTGAATTAAAATTCTCTTCAAAATCTTGGTGAGGAAATCTGCTCTAATTGGTGACAGATTTCGAATTAATTGGTGATCGCTTTAACATTCCTCTGTAATACAAGGATCATATGGCCATTATGCAAACACAGGTTCTAGGTCTTTTTGTGAGGTGACATGTGATCTGGGCTGACGAGCTTGTTGTCATTTCCTCGACGGCCGACTCACTGTCAACTGTCAATGTCCAGAAAATGCATATATGGCACATGACAGAAGATCATATCTAAAATAGCAGCCTTCAAAATAAGCCAATCTCTGAGTTAACCTTATTTTAGTACCGCACACTTCCTGGCCATAATAGAAGAAGTTGACATGCTGCTATCTTAAATTGACGAGATTATCTCAAGGCTACAGTGTAGCTATTAAGCTACTCCTACATTAGAAGATTAGAACTGATGGCTAAGAAAGTTGAGACATTCGGCTACTGATATATTGTGAAATCGGTAGGTAGGGGATTACTTCACCTTAATCGCGGAGATAAGCCGAAGGCTGGGCCTTACTTGGAATTTTAAATGCGTGAGATGTGAATTATAATGAAGCTAACTGCGTGGGAGAGAGAGCCTACTTTGAAGTGGGTTAGTAAATAAAAATTGTGTCAAATTTCGGATCCGGAATCCGGATGCTCCGCCTAACGGGGTTCCACCGGAGCCCTAGATGGAGGGAGGCCGGAAATAGCGGCCTGGTCAGACATTATACGTTAAGGGTAAGGTAAGTTTTATATTATATGGAAGTGTCCAATATTGGCATTATACAATATTCCTGAGTTATGACATCTTCGAGAACTATATTTATGGGAACATCTTTCAAAATTTTAGTATTTTAAAGCTGGATGCAATAATTTTCAAAATCTAGTCAATACGTAAATCAATTTATTACTTCCTTTCAGTTCGCTTACTTGAGCAGCTGATAATATGTCAGCTGTAATTATGCATCTTCAGGACCAATTTTAGCTTAGGTGGGGTATAAATGAACTTAACTTAGCAAATCCTTACTTGGGCGATTCACGCTAAAAGTAAAAAACATTTGATTTAGTAAGAGCCACTGGCTTTCAGACAATATTTTAGTACGGTAAAATATATGTTGCCGGAAAATGACAAATAAGCATAGCGTTATACACTCACTACCGTTTAGGTCTGTTATTTTGTGAAGGCCAATTGTTACGACAAGTTACAATACAGTTAAATGCAATTAGGTTAGGCTTGGTTTGGACTAGGGAACCCAAATCGTGAATCATCACTACAGTATCTGCAAGTTGTGTAATTAAAATTTTAGAGCTCTCTAATTACATTTTTAATACATTTTAATTGGCTGAAAGGTTAGCAATCTGTTAGCAATGTCTAAAAACAATAACCGATTTAACCACTATGTTAACGTTTTAGCTCGAAAATCTTTTTTTCTTTTTTAAAAATTAAAAAATAAATTTCTAAGTACAGTCCAGTCCAGCGGACCAATTTTGACCCCCCGGGGGTTAAATTAGGTCTGGACCAAATTTAACCCCCGTGGGGTCTATTTAGGGTCCATGGGGTTCTATTTAGGTGTCAGGGTCAAATTTGAACCCCAACTGAGGCTAAAATTTGAACCCGCGGGGATTAAATTTAACCCCTAGGGGGTTTCTTCTACGGGAAGGGCGCAAATTTTGTTTAAAATTGTCCGAATTGCTTCAGGTAGTTTATAAGAGCAATATCTAAAAAAAGTACCTCGCCATATTATTTCCGTACCCGAGAAACGAAACATGTGGAAATATCTCTCGAAAGTCTGACCTGGGGATTTAAAGATTTACTATGGTTAGTTATGATTTATGAGCCATAGCAGCGTTGACACAGTACTTATGTCGAAACGCTGCAAAACATGTCTACGGACAATTTTAGAGCTTGCGAGGCGTTTGGCGACAGTTCTCAATACATTTTAAATATGTTTTAATCGGCTTATAACTTAGCACATCTACAGAATAACGCCAACAATGTTTTGAAAAAACTGATTCATACCTCTAAATGTGAACGGCTTATCTCAAAAACAATTTTTCCTGTACGAAAAAATTGAAATATATCTGTATTTTTTTTCAATTTTTTGAAAAGTTTTCCAAAGACATCCGTGGGAAGACGCTGGCCATCCGACGGGAGGAGCAGTCAGTATGGGAACGCCGTGCCCCGCTCTGTCCACTAAACGTTCGGAAGCTGGTTCGGGCGGGCTGTCGTGTTCTGGTCCAACCCTCCAATCGACGGGCCTATCCCATGCAGTCATATGCCAATGCAGGGGCAACCATCATTGAAGACATTTCGGATGCAGACGTCATTTTTGGGGTCAAGCAGGTCCCGATTGATTCCCTCATCAGTGGGAAGACCTACTGCTTCTTCTCACACACGATCAAGGCTCAGGAGGCAAACATGCCGCTTCTGGACGCCATCTTGGAAAAGGTGCCTTTTCAGTATTAGTGATGCCGGAATATATTGACTCTATCCCAAAGCAAAATATGGAAATGGGAAAAAATAGACGCTGGACATAATTTGCTTAGTCGGTTTACATCGGATTGACAACGATAACCGATCTGAATGATATTCATCGGTGTCCATCTAGATTTGCTCATTTCCATATTTGGTTTTGGGTGAAAATCTATATTTTTGTGCAGTACTACCTAAGCGTTGATATATAATTTTATTTGAATTCAGAACATTCGGCTACTGGACTACGAGCGGATGTGTGAGGAGAACGGGCAGCGGGTAGTTGCCTTTGGGAAGTACGCTGGAGTTGCTGGAATGGTCAATGTTCTGCACGGACTTGGGCTCCGGCTCCTGGCCCTTGGGCATCATACGCCGTTCATGGTAAATATATTGTAGAAACAGTGAATAATTATTTGAAAATTACAGCTTCTTCATCTGTCCACCCATCTTTCAATTTTGCTTTTCAGCACATAGGCCCAGCCCACAACTATAGGTCATCCGGCATGGCTCGCCAGGCCATTCGGGATGCTGGCTACGAAATTGCCCTTGGGATGCTTCCCAAGTCACTAGGCCCGTTGACCTTTGTGTTCACTGGGTCCGGTAACGTGAGTCAAGGGGCTCAGGAAGTCTTCCAGGAGCTTCCCTTTGAATATGTGGCTCCGAACATGCTGCATAAGGTGGCAGAGCATGGAGGTAAGTTGAGGGTAGCATTTAAAATGTTTCATCTATATTCAGGCGGGACATAGAACTTGAAGCGTGATTTAGATATTGAAACGTAACTGAGCGATGAAGCGTTACATAGCGTTTAAAGTGGAGAATATAGAGTCCAAAGTGTAGCGCAGCGTCTGAAGCGAGACCTGTTTCAAGTGTGACATAACGTTCGAAGTGCGTCATACATTTTGAAAAGTGACATAACGCACGAAGCGTGACATGATATCGGTTGAAGCTTGACATAACGTTCAAACCGTGACATGGTTAGTACCGTGATATTACGTTTGAGCCGTGACATAAAGATCGAACCGTAACATAACGTAAGGAGCGTGACGTCACGTTTGAAGCGTGATGTAACGTTTGAAGCATAACATAGAAGCGTAACACAGCGTTTGAAGCATAAAATAGTTTGATGCATAACCGGGTTCGAAGCGCAACAGGGTTTAAAGCGTAACACACCGTTTGAACCATAATATAGTTTAAAGCGTAACACAGTGTTTGAAGCGTAACACAGCGGTTGAAGCATATAATAGTTTGAAGCGTAACACATCGTTTGAAGCATATAATAGTTTGAAGCGTAACACAGCGTTTTAAACATAACATAGTTTGATGCGTAAGAGCGTTTGTAGTGTAACAGCGATTGAAGCGTAACAGCGTTTGAAACGTAACCGCGTTTGAAGCGTAACCGCGTTTGACGCGTAACATACCGTTTGAAGGATAACATAGTTGGAAGCGTAACACAGCTTTTGAAGCTTAACATAGTTGGAAGCGTAACACAGCCTTTGACGCGGAACATATCATTTAAAACGGCTTTGAAGCGTAGCCGGCTAGAATTTATGTAGCTTATGTAGTTTGTTATGTAAGTTGAAGTGAAAACCGTTACACTGATAACGCCTCATTTCAGCCATGAACAAGCTCTACGCCTGCGAAGTCTCCCGCCATGACCACCTCATAAACAAGGAGACCGGTAAATACAACGAACGGGACTACAACGTCAATCCCTCTGCCTACCGATCCACATTTTCCAAGAAAATTGCTCCCTACGCCTCTGTAATAATTAACGGGATATACTGGGCCGTGAACTCCCCGAAGCTCCTCACGATCCCTGACGCCAAGTATTTGCTCCAACCAGCATCCACGCCCTGGCTCCCGGCCACAGTGGGCTCCCCATCCCTTCCCCACCGAATGCTGGCCATTTGTGACATTTCGGCTGACCCCGGCGGATCCATTGAGTTTATGAACGAGTGCACGACGATTGATAACCCGTTCTGCCTCTACGATGCGGATCGGAACAAGGATATCAGCAGTTTCAAGGGCCCGGGTGTCCTGGTCTGTTCCATTGATAATATGCCAACACAGTTGCCAAGGGAGAGCACGGACTTCTTCGGGGAGTTGCTCCTGCCCTATGTGCCGGATATTCTGCAGTCTGATGCTAGCAAGCCGTTGGAGGAACACGAGTTCCCGACGGCTGTGAAAGGCGTAAGCTGATTGGGCAAGCTTGAGCGCGGATTTTCATATTTATTTTTCATTTGCTCATACAATATTCCGTTTGGATAAATTTTCAAGTTAGGCTCAGTATTATTCAATAGAAATAGCGCCGGTCAAAAATATTTATTTGCACTTGTCTAAGTTATGATAGTTTCGAAATAGTTATGCATTGGACGTTATCGGAGTTTGGAATCCTCTAGGCCATCATTGCAAGCAATGGAAAGTTGACGCCCAACTTCGAGTACATTGCGGAACTTCGGCATTCAAATAAGTAAGCTCTAGTAGTATTGCTACTGTCCATTTCCTCACTTTGCTTTGGTGTAAACTCTATTCAGAGAGGCTTAAAGTGGTCCACTGCGCCGGATTTAATTTTATCAGTCCACATAACCTCGTGCTAAATCAGGTTCATACACGTTTGAGGTAGCCCCGGCCGGCTGCGGCCCTTTCCTTACTAATTTAATTACTATAAGTACGAAACTCAGTACGGAAAGGAGTCGGACTACCTGAAACGTGTATGAACCTGATTTAGCATGAGGTTATGTGGCCTGCTCAAATTAAATCCGGCGGAGTGGCTCACTTTGAAAACCTCATTGTACTTTTTGGCCAGTATTAAATAGAAAACTAGGAATATAAACCAAGACCTGTCTCAGTCTCAACAGGTCCCGACACAAAGTGTCCACAACGGACATTGTGAGCAAGAACGTGCTGGTCCTTGGGGCCGGCTACGTGAGCGCCCCGTTGGTTGACTACCTGAATCGGCAGTCCAACCTTACTGTGACTGTTGGTAAGGGATCCAAATGAGGATTACAGTAAATAATGGTCATAATTTACAATAGACCGATTTATTTCTCTGATAGCTGCTGCACTGAAGGACGAAGCCGACATTCTGGCCAAGAAGTTCCCAGGCGTTGAGTCCCTCCTCCTGGACGTCAATACTCGGAACGACATTTTGAGCAATTTAATCAGCACTTCAGATGTTGTTGTGTCCCTCTTGCCCTACACGTTTCATCCACAGGTATGACCGCTTTGGAGTGGCGATGGGTCAATAAGTTTGTAACTTGATTTTTGGGCAGCATTAAATATAAGCCACTGGGTATTGGATATATGAACAGATTGCAGCCGAATGCATCAAGCACAGAGTGAACATGGTGACAGCGAGCTACTGTTCCCCCGAAATGGCCAAACTCCATGAACGGGCCGCAGAGGCTGGGGTCACGATTGTTAATGAAGTTGGGCTTGACCCCGGGATTGACCATCTCCTGGCCATGGAGTGCTTTGATGAGATCCATTCTCATGGCGGCAAGGTTGAGAGCTTCGTGTCATACTGTGGTGGCCTTCCGGCGCCTGAATGTTCAGATAATCCGCTGCGCTACAAGTTCTCTTGGAGCCCGCGCGGGGTTCTCCTCAACACGCTCAGCAGCGCAAAGTACCTGAAAAGGAATCAGGTGAATGCATCTTTACTTGAAGACCTAAAATTTTAACATTTTCAATTTAGCATGTATTTTCAATGCAGGATAAATTATTTCGTTTAGCGTAATTGTATTAATGGTATGCAATGTACAACAAAACGATCTGGTTTGGTTACATTCATTTCGCTACTTTACGCGAAAACTAATATTTTTATCCGGCACGAAACTAAACCCATTTTAATTATTACTAGTGCTGTCAAAAAAATGCCTTTGGCCCAAAACAAAATATGCAAATGAAATAGATGACCTGAGTCAGCGCGCTTGGTTAACAGCCAGATTAGTTCATTTCCGTACCCTGTTTTTAGTCTAAAATCGATACTTTTTGGGTAGCATTAAATACAAGTCCTAATTGACATATGCCTTATTAGATTGTTGAAGTGGAGTCCGGTGGCAGACTCCTGGACACCGTGGAGCCCAAGTCCTTCCTGCCCGGCTTCAAATTGGAAGGATTCGCAAACCGGGACAGCATTATCTACAAGAAGCTGTATGGGATCCCGGAAGTCCACACAATCCTTCGAGGGACCCTTCGGTTTGAGGGCTTTGCGACGGCCATGAAGGCCCTTCACAAGCTGAATCTGATTGACCCAAATCCGCATCCCATTCTGCACGCGAAGGGGCCTGACATGAACTGGGTATGGCATACGGCTTGGCCTTTGACATTTAAAACACAACTAAATAAAATTCATACTTTGACCTGTACATCTTATAGCGTCAGCTGATCTGTCACATGCTGGGCCAAGTCGAGCCCAACATCTTCTATGACAATCTCAAGAACCTGATCCTGCGGGAGTTTGATGGGGACTCCGAGCAGGCGGAGGCCATTGAGGGGCTAGGGCTCCTTGAGGAAGTCCCTGTACTCAAGCTAGGCTCGCCCCTTGACACGCTCTCACACTTCCTCTCCAAGAAATTGGCATTTGGTGAGTGGATGGAATTGGGACCTTTTGGCCAGGATTATGGCTTGTTAGGGAGTGCCGAGTAATTTTGAGCCTGTGAACTTGTAGAGAAGGGCGAGCGGGATCTCGTGGTCCTGAGACACGAAGTGATTGCCCGATGGCAAGACGGGAGGCGGGAGTTCCGCGGGATTAATTTGGTGGCCTACGGGGACAATAGCACGGAGAACGGCTACTCTGCAATGTCAAAGACTGTGGGCTACCCGGCTGCCATTGCCACCAAAATGGTCATTGATGGTAAGAGTAAGAGTGCACTATGAAAGTACAGATCTAGATTTGGTCATTCCATATTCCGACCCATTGTTCTGGGCTAGACTCTAAGGTACTATATATTTTGGTACGCCTTCATTATGTCGAATTCCCGAATGTCGAATTGTAACTTCGTCGAACTCACTACGTCGAAAGTTTTGAATGTCGAGTCTTTTTAATGTCGAGAATTTTGAGTGTCGAATCGCTTGAAAGTCGAAAAGTTCGAATGTCGAGTCATTTTAATGTCGAATCATTTAAATAGCAGGTTAGCTTAGATTATAGGTTAGGTTAGTTAGGGTTAGGTTAACGTAGGTTACGTTAGGTTACATAAGTTAGGTTAGTTAGGCTAGGTTTAGATACGATTCGACATTCAAGCCTTTCGACATTCGAACTATTCGACATTCAAGCGATTCTACATTCAAACCATTCGACGCAGTGAGTTCGGCGGTGTGACAATTTGACATTTTACAGTTCGACATAATGACATATTTTATGTAGCAAATATTGCAAGTCTGAAAAATATATATATCGGTAACTACAGATATTTCGCTAATTATTTCAGAAAGTGCTTAAATGTCTAAACGCCGTTCAGAATTTCTACAACATATTATAATAGTAATAAACTTCCATAGTAAGATATGTAGTTGAATCATCGGAGTTCAGAATCTCAGCATACTGCACTTAATTTGTATGTGTATTCATTTGACGGGCTAAATCTAATTTTCGTGGTATATGCTGCAGGTGAGATCCAGTCCAAAGGGATGGTGTACCCGTTCACGCCGGACATTTACAGGCCAATGCTGAACCGGCTCCGGCTCGAAGGGATCTTTGCAACGGAAAAGTCTCACTTTTTGCAAAGCTAGGAAAGAATATGACATTTATGGTGACTTTTATTTTTTGAATTATTTAAATCCTAAATTCTATTCTCTTTTTATAATTCTAAAATAAATCCCACTCTGTCTTTTATTATGTACCTCAATCCTGTATTTTATATCTGAAATATATATTTTTAGTACGTAACTAGTAAATTTCCTTTTTTTGTTAAATTAGTATTTGAGTTTTATTGCTACTGCAACTTACCTATTTAAATATAAGTAGAGTATGTGTTGAGATTAAAAAATATACTGCACGATAATCCCCTAAAATAGAATATCAGTTATGGTTTGTATTTGTTTCTGGTAAAAAATTCCGAAATTTCGGCCAACAGCGTTTGTTTGCATTGAGCTAACCGCGGCGGCTTCCTTCAAGTGCTAAAAAGTTAAACGCTGGAGGGATTCGGGATTCAGAAACATTTTTCAACAGAATTCCAGAGCTTAGAGAAACGTCGGGTCACAATGGGAGACATGGTTCTTTGCAGTCGTCTGCACTCTGGCGCGAGGTAGACTATCGGCACAGATTCCTTCACCTCACGTGAATTATAACATTCGACTCCTGGGAAGCTAGACCTTATAAAATAGACCACACTTCCGGAATCCTCATCTGTCAATCCAGTTACGTTACAATTACTGAACAACACGGCTCCTCATAATGCAGCATCCATGGCACTGCCGTTCTTATTCCCTACGAGGACAGTTATATGACTCGAGATGATGCTTTCGTAGGCACAAGTGATCACAATGGCGGCGTACAGAGACAGGATATGGACTTTCCGCCTGTCGAGTCCTGGGAATGCCTGTCGCAGTAGAAGGGAGCTCACCGCGGTCTTCGGACATATGATCGATTTCTGTTTACCGAATGGACATATGATAGATTTTTTTTATCGAAGAACACTACGGCCGAACTGAATTTTTATCAAAAATAATTTGACCGTAAACCCAGAATTTATTTAGTTAGATGAATTAATAATGGAAGGAACAACCCGGTTCATATTTAAAGGGATACATTAAAGGGCCAAAAATCAAGAATATTCAAAAATGAAGTCAACCCAAATTGATTACAATTTAATCCCTGTCCCCGGTTGGAGTGTGTCGCTTTTCTCCAGCGTGAGTGTAGTACGTCTGTAAGCACCGTGAAACAGACTTAAGGTAGGAACTCTGGATTGTATAAACTTGTTTAAAATAGTCTGGGCAGATTTTAACAGTTCGGTCACCATATGTCACACTGACAGCTTTTGAAGTCCACTTCTAGTTCCCAATACAATAAGCCTGTCTTTTCCAGGGAAATCTTGAATCATAAATGAGTCAACTTTGAAAGGTGTCAATAACGCTAGAGGAATATTGAGTGTTTCTCTGGTATCCCCTGGGGTATACTCTCCTGATTTGCGCCTTACGTCAAATGTTATCGACTCGGCGGCCGGGAATAGGAATAGGCAGAGCGTAGTAGTTATTCCCAGTACTAAAGGTTTCCCAGCTCGGATTGGTCGTGAACCCTTCATTTCACACAATGTTATGGGAAGGTTCCTGAATTTAATTCTGACTTAAGCGCCGGATTGAAACACTTAAAATTACTCAGAGAATTGTTACTGACTTTGTATGCTAATACAGCTAGCACTGACGGCCAGTCGCCTATCTGTCAGTAGTGCAGAGTAAAAGAACATAATGTAAGTGATGCCCAAAATATATAGACTTCAACCCAAAACAAATTACGGAAATGAGCAAATATATAGATGTTAGACACAAAATAGGCGGCTGATACTGGCTTCATACCCGATCTGGGTCATATTCTGGGATTGGATATACTATGTAGCATCTAGATTTTTTCAGCACTCCCATACTTTGTGGCAGGCGAAGATAAAGTCTATATTTTCTTTGCAGCAGTAAAAAAGAATATGTACTGCTCATTCTAAAATGGTTTTAATCTGTTGGAGCATTTCGATTTTGATGAACCTCTAATCTTCAAGTTTTACTTATTAGGTAAGGTGCTATTTATAACGCTCATTTTAATCTTGTTAAACTTTGCTCGCTTTGTATAGTACAGTAGTTACACAAATTCTGAACGAGAAATAACATTTGCAACTGTCTTTCAAATACTGGCCAACTTGATTGTCGGTTTCTGAAGCGTTTTCAATCAGAAGTAATCAAATCCCAGTATATCCCCACCGGATGAAAGAGATATTTAAATTGCAGGGTAAAAGTATAATAGACATAGGCTTTCTAGTTAAGGTAGCTCTGACGTGGACTTTGGACCCTGTGTACTGGCATGGGGAAATTTGGTACACGAGCCGCATTTTACTGCCAAGGTGTAGAATGATGAGCAGTACATCATTGGAAAGATCTATTTCCAGGCTACAATTAGTGCTTAGGAAATTATGTGACTTAAAGCTCTAAGCCAGTTAATTAATTAATTGAAATTTAGAAATATTTATATTTTTTCTTTGGACTTGAATTTACCTATTTAAGCAGTGACTTAGGCCCAGTTTGATAAGCATTACACGTAGGCACACTGTTGTTCTATGAAATAGTACAGTTTATTTTACAATTAGTGAAGAAATATGAACGGGGCTCGTGTACCAATTTTTCCCATGCCGATACACAGGGTCCAAAGTCCACAGCAACGCTACCCTAAGAATGAGTGAATCTCCTTGTCTAAGTATATACTCAATATAAGTATATTTTCTACGTTAAATCCCGATAAATAATTTATCCGTGAGAGATAAAAAAGAATTGGATAATGATATTTTGGGGGAGCCAGGAGCAGCCGGCCCAGCTTCATGTGTTCATGCGGAGAAGGACCCAAAGATTTCCTTTTCCCTATGAGATCCTACAAGAGCCCAAGTTCTTGGAGCACACAGCCACGGCGGTTCGACTATCTCTCAGTCCACAACTTCTGCTCCCACAATCCGGACTTACCCGGCCCAAACTTGGGTCCATAAATCCCCCGCACAATTCTCTGCTTCCAAAACGATTTCAGAGTGGAAAGTTGGGGCACGGCAGATTTATGTAGGAAATTACTCCAGGGCACCAGAGGACTGGCCAAAGGAATTTCGAACAGAATTTAAATGTAAGGACAGTAGGAACTTTTTCGGAAATTCTGCTGGACCCAATGTACATCATATTTGCCAGCTACTATATACAATTGACAAGTTGGGACAAACTCTGGGACAAACTAGCCAATTTGAGAGCCACGGGCAGCTATCGAAGCAATATATAGGGTAAGCATTTAATAAAGTCAAATTTTAATGCTGCCGAAATAGTGTATAATATGTTAGTCCAAAAACGTATACGTACAAATTCACCAATCTAGGTGTTAGGCAAAGAATGACTCAGGTCGCGCATGGAATATGCATCCGGTACAAATCCCGTATAAGTCCTAAATCGACAAAAACATATTCGTGCCCAAGCCAAGATCTGTTTTTCTCTTTTACATATTTTGTTTTGCCTAGTCATAAAGCTATATTTTTGGGAAGCATTTATATTTATATTATATAAGTAAATGTAGGTTTGACTTTGCCAATTATTTTGAACTTTAAATCCGCTCATAAATTTGTTCATGATTTTATATATGTTAGGGTCATTATAGAACTAGCTTTTGCATCATTCAGATTTTCAACTTTACGAGTCATGCAAATTATGTCAAAAACATACATTTTAACAAAAATTAACTGCAAGCCCAAAGCTGAATAAAGACAGAAGATTTTAACACTTTATCTAAGATATCTTATTTAAGACTATAATTTAAGATTTTTTTTAATTTTTTTTAAAAAGTATCTGGTGATAGTTTGACCTTCTTGCTATGCCAGAATTCGGAAGGGGGAACCCCTTTAACATACTGTGTACAACATTTGTAAGTATTGCACCAACAAAATTGACCCCTTACAGTGTTTAACATATGGATGTGTTTGTTGATTTCCAAACGTTGTTTCGAATAAAAGTGTATACTTTTTGAGCAACATTAAATACAGGCATCAGATTCTGTCAAGCTGACACGTTCAACATAAAAAAACTATTTTTTAATTGAATAGCAGAAATAATTTTAATCAGAAATACATTAAAAGCTATCCGGCGTTTTTACTCACAGATTATTTTAAAATATTTTTTCCATAAAATTGTACATAGGCCAATCAATTAGTAAATATATAGCAAGCCGGAGATGGATACATTTTAGTCCGTTTATAACGGATTCATCTCCGATGCTTGTTTCGATCCCAACCTTAGTATATTCGTTGATTGACTGAAATATTGGTTGATTTCCAGACATTGTTTTGGGCTGAAAGCTAAATACAATATTTTATGAAGAAAGTCCTAATCAGTCAATACTTAGATCAGGGTAATGAGTCAAGTGCAGTAAAGTGGATCTACTATACGCTCCGTCTACTATCTACTACACTCCGTCCCCTCTTATGCATTTCCAAAAACATTTTTAGACCCGAAAATTATGTCTTCGACCTAAACTTCCATTTCCCTAGGTACTGTACATAGTTTAAAGTTTCACTTTTCAATATATTCATGGGACAGGAAATAGATTCAAAGTGGAACGCCGTTCAAAACCCGTTAAGTTAGTATAATAACCAAATCACCCAATAACAAGACTATGGATGCAGTTAGTGTTCGACCACTTGAAGGCGTCCGAATGTAAATGTTCCTACCAAAATTAAATATATCGAGCCTGGAATGCGTAGAAATCTGCGGAATGAAGTTGCTGTATAGGTTTAATACTAATTATAGAATTGGCTATACGCGTGATGCTTATGTTAGCCTTTCCTTCCAAAAATAAGACATTGCTCTTACCTTAAATCACGTTAATCCTATATCTCCTGCGTATTCCCTTACTAATTTCACGTGTCCCTAATTCCTGAATTAGCACCATTCTGGCACATTTAGCCGCTTAGACTAAACAGGCACTCGTCCTTATTATCCCTCCCTTATATTAATCACCTTCTCCAATACTTTCTCCCTTAATTTCTTTCTTGGGCTTAAGTCGGGCCTCGTATGTTTTAAGGCCAGTAGTTTGACCTGATTGGGTATAGGATACGGGACTCTGACATCGGCGCTGCGGGAAAGGGATGATTTTTCCCGGGCTCAACTTATAGCAGTAGTTAGGGTGTCACACCCTAACTACTATAGCTATATTATCTTTGGAGAACTAAAATCTACATTTCGGGATTTCAACGCTTTTGCTCGGGATAGTACTATTTTTTCCGCTCGAAGTATATAAGTTTTCCAAAACAGTACATTTTGGTTCCGGCCTGTCAATGCATTTTTGTAAACACAAACAGGGACTATACGCCAAATGATAATTTTGGAATTAATATTAGGTAGCACAAGTTCCGAATGTAGGTCAGCTCCGTCTTTGAATAAGAAAACGTATAAATCTCAATATGTAAATTCTCCATTTAGTCTAGGTATAATATTTAAGGAAAATTATATAAAGATTATTATATGTATAAAAAAAATAAATTATATAAAGACGGCCAAAATTTTTAAAAACTAAATAAATTGCATGAAGATGAATCAAATAGTCAAGAATGCCAAAAATGATTTCAGAAAAATAATAAAAACATTCCCAGAATGCCTAAAAAGCTTGTAACTAAAACGCCGTATAATCTAAAATGTCTTCCACATTAAGAGGATTACATTTTTGATGTTTTTACTACTACAGTTTGCCAAATTCAAATTCCGTATAGGGTAGTTTTTCTATGGTATGGATACAAAACTGAACTTAAGACGATCTCAGTCTGAGATGAAATACTAATAACTCTAAGCTTTGCTAAAAATTCAAGTTGAAATGCATTTCCAATAAACTTTCCCTAGTAAAATGTTAAGAAGAGAAGTTAATAAATAGTTGGTTTAATTTCCAATACAAATTCATATGTCAACGTAATATATCATTTTCGCACCTTTGCGTGTCGAACATGAACTAATTCAGCAAACCTAAGGTTCCTTAAGCAAACGCATCATCCCACTTAGCTAATCATTGGCCTCAAACCTTGACAGAAGCATGAGGAGCTGTCCAGAATTAATAATGAAACCCAGTCAATGTCACAGCCTACGAATTAAATGGCACTGCGAAACACGTATGGATATATGCAAAAAAGGCCAAGGAGAGCCGGAGGTAGTGGAAGTAATAAATTATCCTACCTATCTTCTATCTTTCCTCCTTTCAGGCTCCCCTTCAATCACGCCATTTGAATGGCCGGTCCTAAAAATGAACCTTTTAAGAGGACCCTGATGACAGCCGCATTTTTCTCCCTCAAAATTCCTGTCATTGGCCAACGAATTAATCATAGGAAATCCATTAAAAGGAGAACCGGTACAGGAACTCATGCTTGGCGGCAGAAGTATGATATATTATATTTGCATTTGAGAGATTAAATGCCTTTCAGTAGAATAGGAATTCGCATGTTAAGTGTTTTCATCCAGCACAAAGTAGTTGGATGAAGATGGAAGATTTACTATTTGGTTCTATCTTTTGCAAGCTTTTGGTTGTATTTAATGCTGTCCAAAAATAATTGATTTTTGGTTCAAATCAAAGTATGGAGATGATCCAGTTAAAATGTTAAATAAATAGACATTGAATATGAACCGTATAATAATTATATATAATTCCAGTATAAGCTGAGTCGGCCATTTGTATCTAACATTTACACTTCACTTGCTTGCATAATTACGTTTGGAATAGAGCCTATATTTTTTGTGCATAATTTATTTTCAAGCATTACGCTTCTGCTTATGTTTTATATCTTTTTTTTTCTTTTTTTTTGCGCCTAGTGTATAATAAAATAATTAAAAACCTTTAAACTGTGGTAAACTTTAATTTTTAAAAAAGCCGTTTTTGTGGTCATATTTCAGATCCCTGGACTTCAGAACCGCCGAAACTTCCCATTCCAGCACTGATTCTTTCACCATAGGCTTTTTGTGCTAAGGCTCCGCTTTTTCGGGTAAGCTCGATAATCCCTTTCTCATCAAATAATGTCCCAACGTCTGGCTCTGGCAAGGACTCGTAGTTATTAAAACGAGGTTCTGGACATTGGAGAGGAAGTGTGTCAGCAGTTTCCCTGAATTTGTTCTTCCTCCTATGTCCTCAAATAATGCGACAAATACAATGGAAGTTCCCCTTGGAAAAGCATCAAAATCTGGTCAAGTGTCTAACCTCGTCCGAGTCCAAGTCCGTCCAAACCTTTATGGTTCCTCTAGGCTCAGAGCCCTGTCTATCTTAAATAGGTCAGACTTGCCTCTCTACTATTTACTATAAATTTCGGATCATGGTCCGGTCATGGTCTGCTGATCTCTTTGCTATTAGGCTGGGATTTAAGACTTTGGCCAGATCCTCAGTCTTTCACTTACTATAGCGTGAGCTGGGACAATATTTCAGTGACATTTTTTTGCCTGAAGAAAGTCCCTTAGCCTGTCACTCAATTATTATTGGGTTCGGGCGGCTGGGAAATATTGACATCGTAACTTTGTTCCAATGTACACATATGGCTCAGCGTCAGTGGTCTCATTATTATAGCGTCAGGGCAATGAGTGCGGCATATGCCTTTAATTTGTCCGTCCTCCCAAGTTATCGATATTGCGGGTCTGTGATGTTTTTAGCTAGACCTACTATTAGTGCTATCACAAATTATATACACATATAGATACTAGCCCAAACATTTTTAACCGGTTTATATCGGGTTCATATACTCATATACAATTCACATCCATACCCGTCCGCCAGCCGTAGTCATATTGTTTGATAAACATTTGGAATTGTACATTCTTTTACTTTGCGTTTGACCAAAATCTATACTTTTTTGTTCAGGATTAAATACAGGTATTTTGTTTTGCGAAACAGCTGAGTTGAATATTTTAGTTTAGTTTTGATTCAGCCTTGCTCCTTAAAGTGACGTTCCAAAATATACCGAATTGCATACAATAAATTATACTCGCTTCGTAGACTTGCGCATTAACTTTTCGATTAAGCTTGACACTTTCCTTAAAGAGTATTTTAACCCTTAAACCGGCTTTTAAATCCGCAAACAATCTGTAAGTTCTTTCTTAGAGCAACACATTCTAATTGTTCCTCAAGTTGTAAGTTGACTATTTACATAAATGTGTTTAATGGGTAAAAATACTTAGTTCGTGCCGAAAATTACAGAATCCAAAGACCTTGCTTCTGCTGATTACATTTATTAAGCCCGATTAGGGTAAGTCAATCTTGTTAGATCGGAATCAGAGTAAAGTAGGCTGGGTCACACTTTGACAAAACCATGAGAATTGTACGCGGTTCCGCCGCTTAGCGCGGTTGGCTCTAGGTACGCTTGGAACGAATTAGTACAAATACGGGATTTAAAATAAGTACGTATTAACTCATGCTAGCATTACATGTAATGGAAGATTATCCATGAAAACATGTACATATATTATGAAATTAGTAAACAGTAGTAATTTAATTTTTTGGAGGTTCTCGCTCCTTATTTTTCTGGATCTTTATTTTACGCTCGTTTTAGTCCAACTGTCCAACAGTAAGTGTTTGACCGGGTTCTGGTAGTAGTGGTCACTGGTGACTGTGCGTAATCGTAGTAAGCCGAGACGCCTGACATGTTAAAATTATTCTAGCGTGAAATCTATGTATGTATATGCGTTTGTAAACGGCAATATTCGTGACACGGTCACACTGAACTCTGCCATGGTTAAAGACACTCCAACCGTCTAAGCCTGTCAATTTCTTGTGTTTCACTGGACAACTGATGTTATTATTTAAGAGGGTTAGGTATTGAACGTTTAAAAGTGCTCAATCGAGGGACTAACCACTCGAAGGAAAGCTTAGCTAAATCCAAAGCTAAGACTCTCAGGGTGGTATGAGTAGTGACAAAGGTATATCTTAGGGATACGAGAGTAACAAAAGTGACTACCTCCTTCTCCTTGTGATTGTTATACGTTATACGGTATATATTTCATAATTTGTAAGTTCTAGGTAATTAAGATTAGTGACTGGGTTAATTTATATTTGAAGAAGTTACTTTTGGGTTGCGATGGACCATGGACAATGGAGGAAGGAAAAGTGTAAACAATTTCCTGAAGGATTTTAAAAAATGTCAACAAAAGTTAAAAATATCCGTTGCTAGGAGCCATGTTTTTTTATTTTTTAAGGAGTGACCCATTGACCCTAAAAATCCTATATTCACACTTGGTCTTTGTACTGGTCATAACTTTTTGCTTCGTAGAATTTACCGGATGGAGAAATGGTCCCAAGAACGCTCGCCGCGTTCCCCGCTGAACGGCAATACTTAAGGCTACGAACGATCCGGGCCGGTTCGGTCCAAGCCATGGACCGGACCGTAAGAGAAAGCTACGGACCGAAAATGATCGGTCCGGTCCATGGACCGATACGCCAAATAACTCCAAGGAATCGTGGTTCGAAAAACTTATT